>JAVYIG010007256.1:0-104917 GCA_035222895.1 Strongylocentrotus droebachiensis
CATATGGTTTTGTTTTATCATACCGAAGGTGGCTTAGTCAGTTATTTGTACACTGTTATCCTTTAGGGCCCTGTGCATATAAATATGAAATTCAACACAATACATGAATGAGAAAATGAAACAACAACAAAATGTAACATTTCCACAAAAAAAACATTACAAAAGTATAATATAAGAGCAAGTAATACGGACCAACAACGTTTGCAAAGTTTGTCATATAAATGTATCAATAAAAGTATGGGAAGAAGAAATTTAAGTTGACTTAATAATTTTGTACTTAGAGCAAATGAGAGCGGTGTCTATGATGTCATATGATCAACAGCACAAGGTGGAAGTTTATTATATAGCTCCTTCTCAAGGTCATGATATTAATTAAGCTATAAATCAATGTTTCTTGACTAAAATCGATTGATGAGCTATTTCCGTTTGGAAATTATATATCACAACTACATATTCTGAGATTTTCATGGTCAAGATATTAATTAAGCTATAAAACAATGTTTCTTGACTAAAATCGATTGATGAGCTATTTCCGTTTGGAAATTATATATCACAACTACATATTCTGAGATTTTCATGGTCAAGATATTAATTAAGCTATAAAACAATGTTTCTTGACTAAATTGATTGATTAGCTATTTCCATTTGGAAATTATATCACAACTACATATTCTGAGATTTTCATGGTTGCAGCTACCATTATACGGCCGTAGGTGCTATTTGAGATTTATCAAAATCTACCGGGAGCACCGGTAAATTTTATATTTAATTTTTCTCAAAAGCGGAAATGTTTTAGGGGCTAAATTTTCTAGTGCTTATAATACATCCACAGAGGCATCCAAATATATCAAAATTGTAAAGAATCACTATCCATCCATGTTTCTTATTAAGAGTTTTTCAGCTTAGGGTGCATTTAAGCTCAATTTTGAAGGCAGAATGAGCGATTTGAAACGCTCATGGTAAACGCTCATCGTAATCGCAGTTCCACGGTGTACTGTTTATGCTCACTTCTCTGGCTCCTCCAGGCAATTCTCGCTGGGTGGCCTTTCAGCTGGATTTGCAAACCTGCACTGCACATGCTACGTAGACCCACTAGAGGTCAGTATGTTGACCCCATTTAAACGCGTTTACAAATTATCGCCGATCGTAAACGCACCTTTTTGTGAGTTTACAATCGGCGATTATGATCGCCGTTTTTCGGTGATTCTAAAAAAATGAGAAAGGACGCAACCGTGTTTTTAACTAAACGCGTAACAGATGCCTCATTCTGGCCAGAAAAAGCTGAGCATAAACATACCCTTATACATGTATTTTGAAATATTTTGAAATCTGAATGATCAGTTTAATAATTTCACAGACATGAAATATATTGGCTGCAAATGCACTTTCACCTCATTTGGTTTCTTTTATGTACATCATTTAGATTTTAGGAACAGAGTGTCAATTATTTCTTGATGCATAAGTCAAGAGATCACAGGAATATGAATTACCAATGCAGTGATTACAAAATGAACATATACTAAACAACCATTTAGCAAACTAATTAGAAATTGTTCAAAAATTATTAAAGAGCAATTCCATATATTACATTTACTAGAAAGATATCATATGATTTTTGTATATAGGCACACTTTGATAATAATGTACATTCCATAACTTATTTTTGTATTTGATATTTCATGTTATCATTGTGAACAGATTACTGAAATATAACTGAAATATTTTAATAATTCATTTGTCTTGATCATTCGAGTAAGTATATTAAGTGTATTAACTATATCTTACATGTATTTTCATCATACTAGGATACTCGAAATGGTGAACAGAAGGCGGCCTAGGTGTCAAGCTATGACCCTTAAAGGGCTGCAGTGTAGCCGCGATGCTACGAGGGAGTATGTTATTCAATACTGCACCCAACACTGTAAGTATATTGCATAAAATGGAAGTAGAATCATTGCCAAGAAGAAAGTTTGTATTTTGCACAACTTAAGTATATTCTGATGATCCAATTATTGACAACATACAATGGTATGACCTTCTTAACATTTCAAGTTTCAAGTTTTATTGGTTCACATTTTACAGAAAATATAGACATACATATGAAATAAAAAATTATACAATACAACTATAGTATAAATAACCACATCTCAATGATTCTCAATTCATATAGATTAAGTAGAATGTGAGGCACCTATTGAAGCATAGCTGAGGAATGGAAAGAGTCCCTCAGGAATAGCAGGAAGGCTAGGTGAGAAAGTGCGTCGTTATCAAAGGTAAGTGCTTATTTGAGAAGAGTAAGGACAAACATAATGAAAAATCATGAAAAGTGGTAGTAAATGACATATCTATATTAGTGCATCACAAATTGATTAGTTTTAGATTGGTTGAGAGCTCGTCATGTGACCAGAAATATTTTAACCATTTTAAGGTTGCTCTGAAAAAGTACTAATTGGGAAATACTATTAGGGAGTTGAAATTTGTTGTTGTTGTAATTTTTTATTTTTTTATTTAAACATTTCATTAAAATGTTTACATTTCTAAACTTGTATAAATTTGTTTAAATAAAAAAAGAAGTTTAAATGTTAGAAATGATAATTTTAACAATTTTTCTTTTCTTCTTGAATACATTTTGTTGCTGTTTATACAGGATTTAAAAAAACAAAACTAATATACCCTAGCTGCCTTCTTTTCAAGGTACTGGTTAAAACTATGGGCCTCAGTGACTATTTTCTTTGGCCATAGTTTTAACCAGAACTTATCAGAACAGTGTATATTTGTATTATATCTATAATAGTGTCTGTCTATCTATCTAGCATTGCACAGTAATTCATCAAATATACATAAATCATATCGTGAGCATTGAGTAGTAACATTAATTAAGTAAATTTACACATTTTATATTCTAATAAGTTAAAATAATGAAATGAATTGTTGAAGCATACCAAAATCCTACTCTATGGTTAAATTATCATAATAAAGTTATAGCCATGTTCAGACAGGGGCTTCCTAGTCTGCGTAAGTTAATCCCTGCAGCAGTAAATATCCCATAAATATTTGACTTACACCATTAGTTGAGCATATCCTCTTACTCGGACCAGCTTGCCACGAATAAGATAATACGACCTTCCACTGACCCAATCTTACTCAGCGTATCTTCTAGAAGTCAGGGGCAGATCAAAGAATGTTCCAAAGGGGGAGGGGGGGGGGGGGGCGTGGCGTGAAATGTAGGAAGTTGCGAGCGACGAAGCCTTAGTTCCATGCAAATTTTTCTCCGTCAGGGGAAGAAAAAAAATCTTTGTTAAAGGGCAAGAGTTTCGTTCTAGAGCCCAAATTGCCCAATGTGGTTATATACAGTGCCTTGTCATGGTCAAATTTTTTGTCTTCAATTCCAGCAAAGTGCCCCTCTGAAGCCAATATTGTGTTTTTTCAAGTTGCCTCGTTAGGGGTGACATATTCATAATCAAGGGGCAAAAGCGCCCTTTTAGAGCCAAAATTGCTCTTTTTGATTACTTAAAGGGAGGGTTGAGTTCTGGGAAGGGTAAGAAAGTTCTAATAATCTAATTGAGAAATTTGATTAAAGTATTATAACATAAAAAAAACTTAGGTTGAATTGTTTTGAAGGGGTCTATCAAATAGTGTAATTTTTAGCCACATAATACGGTTTCAAGGTGGCCAACCATCATTACACATTATACTATTATTTTTTAAATATTTTATTGTGATAATACACAGCAGTAAATCACAATTTTTCCAAAATTACAAATAGGTTGGAAGATAAATTGGACAATTTCATGACCCTTCCCAGAACTCAATACCTCCTCCCTAAAGGAAAGTAAATAAATAATTTTGATGAACAAGGCTCGGTCAAAGACCAAGGTCTTTGAACCCACATCGGTATGTGCAAACGCAGAATAACTTAGCGTCATGAAATAATTAATTTTCTTTTTTTAATACTGATTACCACGCTAATTGGTTTATTCAGGTATCCTTTGGAACTTCTTATCCAATCAATGCTAATTCTTTTAAAAATGTGATTTTTTTTTTTTTTGCATTTTAATTTGTTCAGCGGGAATTCCAGGAATTTCTCTCTCTCTCTTAGGGGTGCGTTTATCCCCCAAAACACCCCCCCCCCCCCGTACGTGCATGCTTGAATGACAGCCTACAATGATTTTAAAAACTGTGTGACTTTGTAGGTATTTATTTTTAAAACATCCACCAGCCAAGCTATTACCCATCTCTCTCTCTCCCTCTCTCTGTTTGTCTGTCTCTCTATCTTTATCTCTCTCTCTCTCATTCTCTCTACCTTGCTCCATCTTCTCCATCTTTCTCTTACTGTCTCCACCTCTCTTTCATCAATTGGTACCCACCAATTTTCTTTGAAGATGTCTATTCATCTACCTGGACATCTACTTGCAGATAACCTCTTCCTCCTTACTGAGCAGTTCATCTCACAAGCAAACAACATTCAAGAGAAGCCCACCAGCCAAACAGACTCATCATCCCCGTTCAGCTCATGTCACAAGCAAACAACATTCAAGAGAAGCTCGCCAGCCAAACAGACTCATCATCCCTGTTCAGCTCATCTCACAAGCAAACAACATTTAAGAGAAGCTCGCCAGCCAAACAGACTCATCATCCCCGTTCAGCTCATGTCACAAGCAAACAACATTCAAGAGAAGCTCGCCAGCCAAACAGACTCATCATCCCGTTCAGCTCATCTCACAAGCAAACAACATTAAAGAGAAGCCCGCCAGCCAAACAGACTCATCATCCCCGTTCAGCTCATCTCACAAGCAAACGACATTCAAGAGAAGCCCGCCAGCCAAACAGACCCATCATCCCCTTTCAGCTCATCTCACAAGCAAACAACATTCAAGAGAAGCCCGCCAGCCAAACAGACTCTTCATCCCGTTCAGCTCATCTCACAAGCAAAGGACATTCAAGAGAAGCCCGCCGGCCAAACAGACTAATCATCCCCGTTCAGCTCATCTCACAAGCAAACGACATTCAAGAGAAGCCCGCCAGCCAAACAGACTTATCATCCCGTTCAGCTCATCTCACAAGCAAACAACATTCAAGAGAAGCCCGCCAGCCAAACAGACTCATCATCCCTGTTCAGCTCATCTCACAAGCAAACAACATTCAAGAGAAGCCCGCCAGCCAAACAGACTCATCATCCCGTTCAGCTCATCTCACAAGCAAACAATATTCAAGAGAAGCCCGCCAGCCAAACAGACTTATCATCCCCTTTCAGCTCATCTCACAAGCAAACAACATTCAAGAGAAGCCCGCCAGCCAAACAGACTCATCATCCCGTTCAGCTCATCTCACAAGCAAAGGACATTCAAGAGAAGCCCGCCGGCCAAACAGACTTATCATCCCCGTTCAGCTCATCTCACAAGCAAACAATATTCAAGAGAAGCCCGCCAGCCAAACAGACCCATCATCCCCGTTCAGCTCATCTCACAAGCAAACAACATTCAAGAGAAGCCCGCCAGCCAAACAGACTCATCATCCCCGTTCAGCTCATGTCACAAGCAAACAACATTCAAGAGAAGCCCGCCAGCCAAACAGACTCATCATCCCCGTTCAGCTCATGTCACAAGCAAACAACATTCAAGAGAAGCTCGCCAGCCAAACAGACTCATCATCCCGTTCAGCTCATCTCACAAGCAAACAACATTAAAGAGAAGCCCGCCAGCCAAACAGACTCATCATCCCCGTTCAGCTCATCTCACAAGCAAACGACATTCAAGAGAAGCCCGCCAGCCAAACAGACCCATCATCCCCTTTCAGCTCATCTCACAAGCAAACAACATTCAAGAGAAGCCCGCCAGCCAAACAGACTCTTCATCCCGTTCAGCTCATCTCACAAGCAAAGGACATTCAAGAGAAGCCCGCCGGCCAAACAGACTAATCATCCCCGTTCAGCTCATCTCACAAGCAAACGACATTTAAGAGAAGCCCGCCAGCCAAACAGACTTATCATCCCGTTCAGCTCATCTCACAAGCAAACAACATTTAAGAGAAGCTCGCCAGCCAAACAGACTCATCATCCCCGTTCAGCTCATGTCACAAGCAAACAACATTCAAGAGAAGCTCGCCAGCCAAACAGACTCATCATCCCGTTCAGCTCATCTCACAAGCAAACAACATTAAAGAGAAGCCCGCCAGCCAAACAGACTCATCATCCCCGTTCAGCTCATCTCACAAGCAAACGACATTCAAGAGAAGCCCGCCAGCCAAACAGACCCATCATCCCCTTTCAGCTCATCTCACAAGCAAACAACATTCAAGAGAAGCCCGCCAGCCAAACAGACTCTTCATCCCGTTCAGCTCATCTCACAAGCAAAGGACATTCAAGAGAAGCCCGCCGGCCAAACAGACTAATCATCCCCGTTCAGCTCATCTCACAAGCAAACGACATTCAAGAGAAGCCCGCCAGCCAAACAGACTTATCATCCCGTTCAGCTCATCTCACAAGCAAACAACATTCAAGAGAAGCCCGCCAGCCAAACAGACTCATCATCCCTGTTCAGCTCATCTCACAAGCAAACAACATTCAAGAGAAGCCCGCCAGCCAAACAGACTCATCATCCCGTTCAGCTCATCTCACAAGCAAACAATATTCAAGAGAAGCCCGCCAGCCAAACAGACTTATCATCCCCTTTCAGCTCATCTCACAAGCAAACAACATTCAAGAGAAGCCCGCCAGCCAAACAGACTCATCATCCCGTTCAGCTCATCTCACAAGCAAAGGACATTCAAGAGAAGCCCGCCGGCCAAACAGACTTATCATCCCCGTTCAGCTCATCTCACAAGCAAACAATATTCAAGAGAAGCCCGCCAGCCAAACAGACCCATCATCCCCGTTCAGCTCATCTCACAAGCAAACAACATTCAAGAGAAGCCCGCCAGCCAAACAGACTCATCATCCCCGTTCAGCTCATGTCACAAGCAAACAACATTCAAGAGAAGCCCGCCAGCCAAACAGACTCATCATCCCCGTTCAGCTCATGTCACAAGCAAACAACATTCAAGAGAAGCTCGCCAGCCAAACAGACTCATCATCCCGTTCAGCTCATCTCACAAGCAAACAACATTAAAGAGAAGCCCGCCAGCCAAACAGACTCATCATCCCCGTTCAGCTCATCTCACAAGCAAACGACATTCAAGAGAAGCCCGCCAGCCAAACAGACCCATCATCCCCTTTCAGCTCATCTCACAAGCAAACAACATTCAAGAGAAGCCCGCCAGCCAAACAGACTCTTCATCCCGTTCAGCTCATCTCACAAGCAAAGGACATTCAAGAGAAGCCCGCCGGCCAAACAGACTAATCATCCCCGTTCAGCTCATCTCACAAGCAAACGACATTCAAGAGAAGCCCGCCAGCCAAACAGACTTATCATCCCGTTCAGCTCATCTCACAAGCAAACAACATTCAAGAGAAGCCCGCCAGCCAAACAGACTCATCATCCCTGTTCAGCTCATCTCACAAGCAAACAACATTCAAGAGAAGCCCGCCAGCCAAACAGACTCATCATCCCGTTCAGCTCATCTCACAAGCAAACAATATTCAAGAGAAGCCCGCCAGCCAAACAGACTTATCATCCCCTTTCAGCTCATCTCACAAGCAAACAACATTCAAGAGAAGCCCGCCAGCCAAACAGACTCATCATCCCGTTCAGCTCATCTCACAAGCAAAGGACATTCAAGAGAAGCCCGCCGGCCAAACAGACTTATCATCCCCGTTCAGCTCATCTCACAAGCAAACAATATTCAAGAGAAGCCCGCCAGCCAAACAGACCCATCATCCCCGTTCAGCTCATCTCACAAGCAAACAACATTCAAGAGAAGCCCGCCAGCCAAACAGACTCATCATCCCCGTTCAGCTCATGTCACAAGCAAACAACATTCAAGAGAAGCCCGCCAGCCAAACAGACTCATCACCCCCGTTCAGCTCATCTCACAAGCAAAGGACATTCAAGAGAAGCCCGCCAGCCAAACAGACTCATCATCCCTGTTCAGCTCATCTCACAAGCAAACAACATTCAAGAGAAGCCCGCCAGCCAAACAGACTCATCATCCCCGTTCAGCTCATCTCACAAACAAAGGACATTCAAGAGAAGTCCGTCAGCCAAACAGACTCATCATCCCTGTTCAGCTCATGTCCCAAGGAAACATGTGACAATGTGAGGACTGCATGCTATAGCTCCACTAAGTGGTTCAAGAAAAGCACATTTACCAAGGACATGACAGAGAGAAAAGCAGAGGAGAGGAAGGTAAGAACATCACACCAAATTTGAAATAGGGAAACAATTAAAGCAACAAAACAAAACACAAAACAAAGCAATGAAGACGCTTATTTTGTATTCAGTCTTCACTGCAATTTATTTTCATTTTTCATTTATTTAACATTTCTCGTATGGACATGTAGCTCTTTGTGATTACAATTAAGATTGCTGTCTTACAGAACTGTCACATTATTATTTTCACTTAGATATAAAGCTAATTTATCAGTTTTTCAAATAAGTGTCGTGGCATGGCCAGCTTTTAAATCTGGACCAGCTTTGTCAGTATATGACCTCATTAGAGAGAATTTTTTTAGACTGACAGACTTTTTAATATAATGTTACTTTGAACTCAAATCAGTATAATTATAAGTATATTATTTATTGTTTGCATCAGGAAATTTATTTCCACTGGCTGGTACAAGTAATGCAATATAAACATACACATACAGAGACAAAATACATACATAACATACAAAAATAACTGAAAAATACTGATGTTACAAGTACATGTAAATGCCTTTCATGATCGATACTGGCATATATATGAAGTTAAACAGTTAATCCCCATGTTCCAACAATAACTTTGCTATGTCTATGAGCCTGGGAAATGATAACAAAGACTATAAAGATTATAATTTTTAAATCATGCTGATGTTTATGAGCGGGAAGGTTCATGGCACCAGAGCATCAATCGGTCTTTAAGGCTTGCACAGTCTATATGGTGGTTTTTTTTCTCAATTTGTTTAGAATGATGTTATAATTCCAACTCTTTAATGGCTTCTTGTATATGGCTCATGTCTGCTATGGAGTGGTCCTCCAATATTATTTTGGTTTTAATTAGGTTACAATTATAACCTAATTGCATAGTTTAGGGCTAGAACAGCCTTGTTTGAAGACCATTGTAGTCTATTGTATCTATGCTATTAGCCTTCTATCTGCTATGTCAGTGATGCCTGTAGTCAGTCTGTAATGAGACTTATTTCTGCTATGTAGTGGTGCTTATATCCACAACATAGGCTGACGCATTGTCAGCTTTACTTTCATCAGCTTTGTAGTTGTGCATGTATCTGCTAGGTAACGGTACATATATCCGCCACATAGTGGAACCCTTTTTGCTACGGAGTGGTACATATATCCGCCACGTAGTGGAGCCCATTTATCCTGTGCACTGGTGCTGACATCTGCCATGCAGTTTAGATTATTTTCCCAATGAAGCGGTGCTGACATCAGCCATATTGTGAAACCATTTATTTCTGCCAAACTGTGGTGCCTAAATTATATGCCAAATAGTAATTAGGTCCATATCTCTTGGCCCTTTTTAGATTCTGTTATCGTATAGACTGTACAGCTCAGACATTGATGCTATTTATCTTTCATTGTAAGACTTATGTACCACAATTTACGAAGTTTGAACACTGATAACGGGCAGTCCATTTTCTCAACAATAAAGTCAAGTAAATGGCCTACCATGTAGCACCCCTCACCCAAACTTGTTTTCTCTTAAATAGCAAGCCTGGATACTCGAGTCTTTGGCTATCATCTCCTTATGCTCATAGTACACAGGCTCATACACTGCCTTAGAACATAGGGTTAATGTAACAGGCTTACTTTGAATCATCGGGTCATTGTGGCAGCGTTACCAGACCTTTTGTGAAAACATGCCCCTTTATTCACGAAATGTCGGAAGTAATACGATTACAAAATCAACCACTCTCATCTTCAAATAGTCTGGTCCAATTTGCCAGACACTTTGTGAAAACCCTAAGGCAAATCTACGAAAGGTTGGATGATCTTCCATTTTAGTTTCGCAAAAGGTCGTGTAAAGCGACCACCCAACCGGACTTGATGATTTGAAGTAAGTTGATGTAACATGTATACCTCAGTCACACTGATGATAGACCAATGACAGACAGACAAATTTGCCAAGAATCGTTTCGTTTTGAGTCGGTTTTGTGAAATGACAGAGGTATAGCATTTAATAACAGCTTTTATGACGCATTTGCATTTGCCTAAGGATCATACAGTTTTACTTGAGGTAGAGACAGTGGTGTAGCATTGGCCCACCAATTTAGGGGGCACTATTATGGGGGAGGGCGGAACCTGTATTAATAGGTGAATTGAATGTGAATTTGTAAGATCTCAGATTTAGGAGATGATATTAATTAAGGGATTAATATCATTTTTTTAAACCTCCCTTTCCCATCTTTGTTCCTTTTTCCTCTTCCATTTTGTCTTGTTTTCCACCATTTGATTGGGATACATTGTGTCCCTTTGTAGCTATGCCACTGCTCAGGGGGATGTAGTATACACGTATACAGAGTGGAGCTCACCAAGAGCAAACCATAGAAATACCTAAGTACTAGACCAACATATGAGAACATTTACCTCAGGTCATTTAATGCTTTTAAACTGAAATATAGATTTCATTTGATAACCAAGTGATAACGGAAGACAGAAACTGAAAATGAATGAGCAACTCCAGTTTCTCATTGCTCTTTATGGTAGACCAGACCATAGCTACAACAAACTT
Organism: Strongylocentrotus droebachiensis; assembly: GCA_035222895.1. Lineage (NCBI taxonomy): Eukaryota > Metazoa > Echinodermata > Echinoidea > Camarodonta > Strongylocentrotidae > Strongylocentrotus > Strongylocentrotus droebachiensis. The sequence goes on from JAVYIG010007256.1 coordinate 10,825, forward strand.
CAAATTTCCTAATCAGTGCTGGCAAAAAAATGTAGAGCACTTAGTGAAATTTAATTATACCATTACTGAAGTCTAGACCAGTTAATCAATCAACAATTTTGAATAATCAAGAGTACCAATATATGTACAAGTTTGATACAAGTCACATTGCATACTTTAGATTGAATACATTTTAATAAGTTGTCAGCGAATTTGTACTTAAGACGGCTTTGTGAAACGCTACCTATACATGTATACAGTATGAAGTTTGACTTAAATGTATAAAGCAGTTCACAAATGCAGACCCCTGTCCTAACCAAAGGCCTGATAGTCACAAATAATTGCATTCACCTGCTTTAGGAATCTAATTACAAAAGTCTGAATCTGTTTACATGTTGCTGCTTTGTGAGCCACGTTACTGACAAGTTTGAAGTCTGTCACTCAGAATGTTACAGAATTACAACTTACAAAGTTTGAACACTGATAATGGGCAGTCCATTTTCTCAACAATAAAAGTCAAGTAAATGGCCTCCCATAGCACTCCTCACCCTAACTTGTTTTCTGTACAAGAGCAAGCCTGGTTACATTTTAACACTCCAGTCTTTGGCTATATATCATCTCCTTAGACTCATGCAATGGTGGTGCATAACACATAAGTCACACTGATGATAGACCAATGACAGACAGATGAATTTGCCAAGAATCGTTTCATTTTGAGTCAGTTTGGTGTAATGACAGAGTTATCATGTAATAACATCTTTGGTACCATTTTCATTTGCCTAAGGATCATATAGTTTGACTTTAGGTAGAGACAGTGGTGTAGCATTGGCCCAGCCGTTTTTAGGGGGCACTGGTATTATGGGGGAGGGTGGCACCTGTTTTAATAGGTGGATTGAATATGAATTCACAAGATGTGATTAGGGGGGTGATGTTTCATTTCAAACAAGCAAATATACATGTAAAAAAATAGGTACAAATCATCTGACCATTAACTGATACAAATATGAGGTTTGCGGTTATATAACCACGTATTCTTTCAACAGGGTTGATATAGTAGAGATATAAGCGTGTCATATGAAAAATAAATGCAAAGCAATAAACTCTCCATGATAGGGTGGTACATGTCTAAAGGGACTTCAGCTGCTATGCAGCTAGTACTGTGTATAATAACACTTGATCACAAATCATATCCATTAATGAGCATAGAAGGCTTATCTAAGCTCGTCAAGTGAGATATAAAAGTATACAAAATAAAGAGGTGCATGTTTTCAGCTGCCCTACATTATACATACAATGTATCCCTGGTAGGAAATAATACATGGGCCTAGCTAGATCTTCATCTGACCAATATAACCTGAGAACATGACATTATGTAAATGTATAAAAATAACTCTCTTTTGCTGTATGTAATGTTTTCCTTTGTAACGTACCGGAAGTGATCAAGTGCGCCAAATTGAAAATTGCTGTTGTACACATATCCTGAAATTAACACAGAAAATGGGAATGAGATTCCAACATGATCGCCTGAACGCTTGGAAAAACAAACCAACTGGCAAGGTATGCATTGCCATTGGAGAAGGTACGGTACAGTTTGCTTCTAAAAATGCTTGAACACATCCCCAGAAAATACAGGGTTTCCAGCTACCCTACATTATACATACAAGGTATCCCTGGTGGAAAATAACACATGGGCATAGATCTTCATCTGACCAATAAGACCCAAGAACATCACAAATACGAATAACTCTCTTTTCTTTACATCGTAGAGGTGTACATACAATGCTTCATTTTATGAGAAATAAATAACACACAGGCACTGATCATTCAACCTTCTGAATGAGGAAAGTATACAAATAAGGCAGATCAAGCGCCACATATAAAATGTAAAGTGGCGTATCCAAAATTAAGGTACAGATCGAGAACTGTAAAATCTATTGATATGAGTACCATGCACGAAAGAAATGAAGATTTCAGCCTCCCCTTAATATTTCACACAAGGAGCGAAACAGTACAAAAATGATAATCGCAATTAGTACTGCTCAAGTATGAAACAAAGATAGATAAATGTTATACAAAAAAATGATACCCATCGCTTCACTGATATACATTTTCAAAGTTGTTCAGTACAACAAAAAGTATGTAAAATAAAAAAACCAGGAGCCGAAGCTACTTGATCCTAGGGCTCACAGAGCCCTACGGAAACAAGCTAGGGTGTCATCCCTGACGGGAGCCTGGCCGGCTAAAAATCTTCACTTCCGCTCATGCCCCACCACACAGGGTTTTCAGCTGCCCTGCTGTACATATACATATCATCATGTGTAGACACAATTACATCAAAAATAAATATTTGTTTACATAATGAATAGATGAGATACAAAAGATGTCCGTAGACATATAGTTGTACACAAATAATCTCACACAGGGGTTTCAGCTGCCCTGCTATACATATACATATCATCGTGCCTAGACACAATTACATCAAAAATATATATTTGTTTACATAATGAATAGATGAGATACTGGAGATGTACTTAGGCCAAATAAAAATCCTTTCTCACGTTCACTTGGACATTCACTTTTTTGTGTGAAAAAAAACCCCACAAAAAATAGATAAATACAAAAAATGTATGAAAAAAGTAATAAATATAAATGCAGGTAAATGGCCTGCCGTTCCCTTTATTGTAAAAAACACCTTTCTTTTTTTTACTTTTTCTTTATTTTGAATTTTGTTTGTATTTTTTTGTCCGTTATTTCAAGTGAGATAAATCAGGATTGAGAATAAAGTCTTTGTCACTATTGCACATAAATATAGTTGTACACAAATAATCTCACACAGGGTTTCCAGTTGCCCTGCTGTACATATATACATATCATCGTGCGTAGACACAATTACATCAAAAATAAATATTTGTTTACATAATGAATAGATGAGAAACAAAAGATGTCCGTAGACATATAGTTGTACACAAATAATCTCACAGCTGCCCTGCTGTACATATACATATCATCGTGCGTAGACACAATTACATCAAAAATAAATATTTGTTTACATAATGAATAGATGAGAAACAAAAGATGTCCGTAGACATATAGTTGTACACAAATAATCTCACAGCTGCCCTGCTGTACATATACATATCATCGTGCGTAGACACAATTACATCAAAAATAAACATTTGTTTACATAATGAATAGAAGAAATACAAAAGATATCCGTAGACATATAGTTGTACACAAATTATCTCACAGCTGCCTTGCTGTACATATACATATCATCGTGCGTAGACACAATTACATCAAAAATAAACATTTGTTTACATAATGAATAGATGAGATACAAAAGATATCCGTAGACATAGTTGTACACAAATAATCTCACAGCTGCCCTGCTGTACATATACATATCATTGTGCGTAGACACAATAACATAAAAAATAAACATTTGTTTTATAATGAATAGATGAGATACAAAAGATATCCGTAGACATAGTTGTACACAAATAATCTCACAGCTGCCCTGCTGTACATATACATATCATCGTGTGTAGACACAATTACATCAAAAATAAACATTTGTTTACATAATGAATAGATGAGATACAAAAGATATCCGTAGACATAGTTGTACACAAATAATTTCACAGCTGCCCTGCTGTACATATACATATCATCGTGTGTAGACACAATTACATCAAAAATAAACATTTGTTTACATAATGAATAGATGAGATACAAAAGATATCCGTAGACATAGTTGTACACAAATAATCTCACAGCTGCCCTGCTGTACATATACATATCATCGTGCGTAGACACAATTACATCAAAAATAAACAGTTGTTTACATAATGAATAGATGAGATACAAAAGATATCCGTAGACATAGTTGTACACAAATAATTTCACAGCTGCCCTGCTGTACATATACATATCATCGTGTGAAGACACAATTACATCAAAAATAAACATTTGTTTACATAATGAATAGATGAGATACAAAAGATATCCGTAGACATAGTTGTACACAAATAATCTCACAGCTGCCCTGCTCTACATATACATATCATTGTGCGTAGACACAATAACATCAAAAATAAACATTTGTTTTATAATGAATAGATGAGATACAAAAGATATCCGTAGACATAGTTGTACACAAATAATCTCACAGCTGCCCTGCTGTACATATACATATCATCGTGTGTAGACACAATTACATCAAAAATAAACATTTGTTTACATAATGAATAGATGAGATACTGGAGATGTACTTAGGCCAAATAAAAATCCTTTCTCACGTTCACTTGGACATTCACTTTTTTGTGTGAAAAAAAACCCCACAAAAAATAGATAAATACAAAAAATGTATGAAAAAAGTAATAAATATAAATGCAGGTAAATGGCCTGCCGTTCCCTTTATTGTAAAAACACCTTTCTTTTTTTTACTTTTTCTTTATTTTGAATTTTGTTTGTATTTTTTTGTCCGTTATTTCAAGTGAGATAAATCAGGATTGAGAATAAAGTCTTTGTCACTATTGCACATAAATATAGTTGTACACAAATAATCTCACACAGGGTTTCCAGTTGCCCTGCTGTACATATATACATATCATCGTGCGTAGACACAATTACATCAAAAATAAATATTTGTTTACATAATGAATAGATGAGAAACAAAAGATGTCCGTAGACATATAGTTGTACACAAATAATCTCACAGCTGCCCTGCTGTACATATACATATCATCGTGCGTAGACACAATTACATCAAAAATAAATATTTGTTTACATAATGAATAGATGAGAAACAAAAGATGTCCGTAGACATATAGTTGTACACAAATAATCTCACAGCTGCCCTGCTGTACATATACATATCATCGTGCGTAGACACAATTACATCAAAAATAAACATTTGTTTACATAATGAATAGAAGAAATACAAAAGATATCCGTAGACATATAGTTGTACACAAATTATCTCACAGCTGCCTTGCTGTACATATACATATCATCGTGCGTAGACACAATTACATCAAATATATATTTGTTTACATAATGAATAGATGAGAAGCAAAAGATGTCCGTAGACATATAGTTGTACACAAATAATCTCACAGCTGCCCTGCTGTACATATACATATCATTGTGTGTAGACACAATTACATCACAAATAAATATATGTTTACATAATGAATAGATGAGATACAAAAGATGTCCATATATAGACATATAGTTGTACACAAATAATTTCACACAGGGTTTTCAGCTGCCCTGCTGTACATATATACATATCATCGTGCGTAGACACAATTACATCAAAAATAAATATTTGTTTACATAATGAATAGATGAGATACAAAAGATGTCCGTAGACATATAGTTGTACACAAATAATCTCACAGCTGCCCTGCTGTACATATACATATTGTCGTGTGTAGACGATATTACATCAAAAATAAACATTTGTTTACATAATGAATAGATGAGATACAAAAGATATCCGTAGACATAGTTGTACACAAATAATCTCACAGCTGCCCTGCTGTACATATACATATCATCGTGTGTAGACACAATTACATCAAAAATAAACATTTGTTTACATAATGAATAGATGAGATACAAAAGATATCCGTAGACATAGTTGTACACAAATAATTTCACAGCTGCCCTGCTGTACATATACATATCATCGTGTGAAGACACAATTACATCAAAAATAAACATTTGTTTACATAATGAATAGATGAGATACAAAAGATATCCGTAGACATAGTTGTACACAAATAATCTCACAGCTGCCCTGCTGTACATATACATATCGTCGTGTGTAGACACAATTACATCAAAAATAAACATTTGTTTACATAATGAATAGATGAGATACAAAAGATATCCGTAGACATAGTTGTACACAAATAATCTCACAGCTGCCCTGCTGTACATATACATATCATTGTGCGTAGACACAATAACATAAAAAATAAACATTTGTTTTATAATGAATAGATGAGATACAAAAGATATCCGTAGACATAGTTGTACACAAATAATCTCACAGCTGCCCTGCTGTACATATACATATCATCGTGTGTAGACACAATTACATCAAAAATAAACATTTGTTTACATAATGAATAGATGAGATACAAAAGATATCCGTAGACATAGTTGTACACAAATAATTTCACAGCTGCCCTGCTGTACATATACATATCATCGTGTGTAGACACAATTACATCAAAAATAAACATTTGTTTACATAATGAATAGATGAGATACAAAAGATATCCGTAGACATAGTTGTACACAAATAATCTCACAGCTGCCCTGCTGTACATATACATATCATCGTGCGTAGACACAATTACATCAAAAATAAACAGTTGTTTACATAATGAATAGATGAGATACAAAAGATATCCGTAGACATAGTTGTACACAAATAATTTCACAGCTGCCCTGCTGTACATATACATATCATCGTGTGAAGACACAATTACATCAAAAATAAACATTTGTTTACATAATGAATAGATGAGATACAAAAGATATCCGTAGACATAGTTGTACACAAATAATCTCACAGCTGCCCTGCTCTACATATACATATCATTGTGCGTAGACACAATAACATCAAAAATAAACATTTGTTTTATAATGAATAGATGAGATACAAAAGATATCCGTAGACATAGTTGTACACAAATAATCTCACAGCTGCCCTGCTGTACATATACATATCATCGTGTGTAGACACAATTACATCAAAAATAAACATTTGTTTACATAATGAATAGATGAGATACAAAAGATATCCGTAGACATAGTTGTACACAAATAATTTCACAGCTGCCCTGCTGTACATATACATATCATCGTGTGTAGACACAATTACATCAAAAATAAACATTTGTTTACATAATGAATAGATGAGATACAAAAGATATCCGTAGACATAGTTGTACACAAATAATCTCACAGCTGCCCTGCTGTACATATACATATCATCGTGCGTAGACACAATTACATCAAAAATAAACAGTTGTTTACATAATGAATAGATGAGATACTGGAGATGTACTTAGGCCAAATAAAAAGGAAGAGAAGAGCTACCAATCTTTTCTCACGTTCACTTGGACACTCACTTTTTTTGTGAAAAAAAACCCCACAAAAAATAGATAAATACAAAAAATGTATGAAAAAAGTAATAAATATAAATGCAGGTAAATGGCCTGCTGTTCCCTTTATTGTTAAAACACCTTTCTTTTTTTTTTATTTTTTCTTTATTTTGAATTTTGTTTGTATTTTTTTGTCCGTTATTTCATGTGAGATACATTAAGATATAAGTCTTCGTCAATATTGCACATATATTTAGTTGTACACAAATAATCTCACACAGGGTTTCCAGCTGCCCTGCTGTACATATATACATATCATCGTGTGTAGACACAATAACATCATTTGTATTTTCTAGTCATATGCATATTAACGCCAGGGAGCTCCGCCGCCAAAGGCGTTGAAGCTCCAGATCCCGAACTGGGAAATTATTTCAACAGCGGGTTTGGTCCTATTTTTTTGGAAATCTAAAAAAGTAGTTACCGGTATAATTTAAATGTAGGCTTACAATGTTGTTTTATTCCTCTGGGCATCCGGTCAACCAGGAGTCGAAAAACATTGTAAGTCTAAATTTACAACTTTTTTAGATTTCACCCCAAAAAGGACCAAACCCGCTGTTTGAATCGTTTCCCGGTTTAGGATCTGGAGCTCCGACACCTTCGGCGGCGGAGCTCCCTGGAGTTAATGCATCATGACTTATAAATAACTGAAATGCATTCTTTGTATACACATGTATATAAATACATATTTAAAATAGATAATTATCTTTTCTTCCTTTTTATTTGGCCTATACCCATGGCAAGAGGTTCATTGTGTTGACAAAATGTTAAAGACATACTACCAGTTAGTAAACTGGTTTGCAAACTGGGCCCGTAATGGGTCGGTGACAACGAGTTCATAAACAAAATGAAAACGAAAGAAGCTCGGATATACAGTTGAAGTCCACTTAATTATCTATATAAAGTGAGCCGAAGCTCCAGTAGTTCAAACAAAGATTATTTATTTAAGGACATTTTAAAATAGCTGATCCTCTCAGAGGATGGGCGGAATGAAATAAACTGAGCTACAAAATACCTCACATGGCATTTACATACTCAGGCACCCGAGAAGGCTTAAAAATCACATGATCTTATTAGCCAATCAGGAGAACCCTTATGAAGACAACCAATCACAAGATGGGATATATAAAATTACCTGACCTCTAGACCAGTTTAATCTACCAATTGAGAAAGGAGTTATAAATTTAATTAAATATAACCAATGACAAAGCACAATATATAGAGTGATTTGAACTAGGTACCGGAGAAAATGAGAGGAGCCTACAGCACCGCGAGAATGTCAAGTCCCCGAAAAAAAAGTCTATTGTCTAACGTATTTATCGGAAATGAACACCTGTAGATCTAATGCAGGAATTCAAGTCCTGGGGTTGTTTACCCGTTTCCTGGCATGCTATCTGGAACAAAATTAATGCTGTTCAACAAATCTAAACTAACCTACAGCCTAAAACCTAGATTGCAATTGAAAGCCATGTCTTAATCCCATATCTCTGACAGAAAAAAGGAATTGAGCAAGTGTCGCTTGGGCAGAAATTAAACATGACATAAATATATGTCATAAAAAAGCCAGGAGCCGAAGCCACTTGATCCTAGGGCTGAAACAGGGTTTCCCCCTTCACAGCCCATACAGATTCAAGCTAGGGTTGCATCCCGGAGGGAGCCTGGCCGGCTAAAATTGAAGATTTTAGCCTCCTCTGAGTTTAACATCAACAAAAGATGTATGAATTAGAAAAAAAGGAACCTAAGACATTTGAAATGGCTTAGGGCAAGCCAGGGCAAGCCAAGTCGAGCTCTGTTAAGGTGACCCACAAGACAAGGCAGTGTGACCCATTTTCTATCTATCTTTTTTAATCGTGTGATTTTTAAATTGACCCTGCCTATTACCAGGTAAACCCTTTGGCCCGAATTCACAAAGCAAGGTTTGAGCTCAGACCGGGTTTGAGCTCAAACCTCCTTTTGTTATTTACAAACCAGGTTTGTAAATAACAAAAGGAGGTTTGGCGAAACAAAAGGAGGTTTGACCTCAAACCTTGGTCTGAGCTCAAACCTTGCTTTGTGAATTCGGGCCTTTTTGTCTCTTCTCTTCAGATTTTCACCGCCTACCCCCACCTCCCGGAGATGTTTAAATCAGAAAACGAGGAAATCTCAAACACCTGACACAGCACAGGGCAAGCCAAGCCTACAGGACAAGGTAGATATAATGGGCACGTGAAGCATTTAGATATAGGCAAGGCAAGATCTGTTAGGGTGACCCACAAGTCAAGTCAGGTGACCCATTTTCTATCTGTCATTTCTATCATGTGATTTTTAAAACTGACCCTGCCCAACCCATTTTGTCTCTCCTGCCTTGAGGCATTTTTGTTGGGGGTGGTTTGAAGAGTTGTAATATTATCCTCCCGTGAGTTTAATACAAACAAAAGATGTATTAATTAACAAATGAGGAATCTAAGACACTTGACACAGCACATGGCAAGCCAAGCCTACAGGACAAAACAGATATTATGGGCAAGTGCAGACTTAAGCCTCTCCTGAGTTGATAACAAAGGTAGAAACTAGTAGAAGTCTCTTTGTAATTTTACTTTTTAGTCTTGTAGAAGGCTTGCTTTATCATTTTGAATGAGATCGGGGAAATATATACGGGAAATAAAGTATACATATTTCCTTTATACAATTTAAAATGCAACAATTGAGATTCCATTATTTTTTTTAAAAGGTAATGATTTGAGTATTTAAAATATTTTGAAGGCCTACATTTTTTTTTCATATCATATGAAGCATGTTTCCCATTCATATTATGTGAAGCAAGTATTAGATTATTCTTATCCCATTAAAAAATATTTTGGTGCTTTGGGAGAACAATGGTGATTTCATGCATATATAGGTATGCTTTGTTGAACCACCTCGTGTGTACCTGGCATGAAAACTATTCATTCTGAAGTGCATGAGATTTGCACAGAGTGCATAATGAATTAAAAGTGGGAGCTCCCTATTCAAAAAAATTATGTCCTATCAATCATTATTTTTGTAGCACTTCAAAATGGGAAGTTTAAATGCCTTTTATTTTTCTCTCTTTCACCCTTGTAAGCATGTTTGATAATTGATGAATCAGCGATGTATTTGTTGCTGTCTATCAATGTAATATACCACAAATATAGCATTTTAATTCTCTAACACCTGCTTCTGAAACATGAAGTTACCTAGACATAGGTTAAAGTAAAATATATTTATTCATCAATTAAGTGTGTTTTCCCCAAATTGATATGGATCTTGCGCAGAGTTTAATAGAGGTTATTGAATGTAAGTCACTCCCTCAAATTAATTATGAGTGACAAAGGAACCTTTCTATTGTTTTTTTTTGTGATGCAAAAAGTGTTCAGTGACATCTAATTTTACAATCCGTGAACCCAATTTTGAATTTCATGAAGGAAGACAAACTTTTCGTTATTCAAAAATATTAGATACAAACTTAAAACAGTGTAAACCACCCACAGTTCTTTAAGGTTTAAGATTCATTAAGTAAATATACTAAATTTAATATTATCTACCAATTAAACTTTATATCAAACTATATTACTATTTACTACATTACACTACATGTTTAAGAACCTAAATTATATTAAAAACTAATCTAACTAAATTACTAATCTACGTTATTTTACCTTTAATTAGATCAAATTACTTACTCAAAAAATTTAAACTACATCAAAATATACTAAACTACATTAAATTATATTAAACTATGTTAACATACTCAGAACTGTGGGTGGTTTATAGCACCACAAGTTATAATACTTTTGGACAAGGAAAAACTAATCTTACTTCTTGAATTCAAAGGGGTTCATGAAATGTGAAATTAAACATGCGTGGAACACTATTAACATCACAATGAAAAGTGGAAAAAAAGAAGAATCTGATTAAAATATTTCATGACGAAGTGCAGTCTCTAATATGCTTTGTAAATGTGATGCCAAAGCATGATGTAAACTATGTAATCCAAACCGAAGAAAAACAGTTGTTGAATAGAAAGAATTTAAATTCAAGTTTTACAAAATTGTTTCCAAGATTCATTAGGTATTCATTGTCTTAGGATGTGTAATCCTCATCACATTATTACTTTATCATAAAGCAAGCACACATACCCTTGTAGAGTCAAGTGTGTGAAATGGTTATTATATAAGAGCAAATCTAGAAGGTTTTCTGTAGAGATTTGGTCAATTATGTGTATGCTATATTGAGTCATAGAAAATGAGATGAATTATCTGATTGACCCAATGGATTATTATGAGTACACTATCATATAACTATCTATCTTTTCTATCATCTGATTTTTTTAAATTGACCCTGCCCAACCCTTTTTGTCTCTTCTCTTTGAGCAAATTTTATCTGGGTAGTGTGAAGTGTTGTGATTTTCGTCCCTCCCCCACCCCCCGAGTTTAACACCAACAAAAGATGTACAAGTTAAAAACCACGAAACCTGAGGCGCTTGAAACGGCACATAACAAGCTATGCCTACACAAAAATGCATATATATTATGGGCAAATAAAGCTTTTACATATAGGCAAAGCAATTTCTGTTAAGGGGACCCACAAGGCAAGGCTTGCGACCCATTTTCTTTCTATCTTTTCTAACTTGTGATTGTTAAAACTGACCCTGCCCAACCCCTTTCGTATGAATTAGAAGAAATGAAACCTAACACATTGCAATTGTTTATGGAGGCAATGTATGACCAGGAGCCGAAGCTACTTGATCCTAGGGCTGAAACAGGGTTTCCCCCTTCACAGCCCATACAGATTCAAGCTAGGGTTGCATCCCGGAGGGAGCCTGGCCGGCTAAAATTGAAGATTTTAGCCTCCCCTGAGTTTAACATCAACAAAAGATGTATGAATTAGAAAAAAAAGGAACCTAAGATAGGTTTGAAAGGGCTAAGGGCAAGCCAAGTCAAGCTCTGTTAAGGTGACCCACAAAGAAAGGCGGTGTGGCCCATTTTCTATCCATCTTTTCTATCTTGTGATTGTTAAAGGTGACCCTGCCCAACCCTTTTCGTCTCTTCTCTTTGAGGGAATTTTATCTGGGTGGTTTGAAGAGTTGCAGTTGTATAGTCCCTGCCCCCAATGAGTTTAACCCCAACAAAAGATGCATGAAAAAACAAAACTAAACCAAAGACACTTGACACATCACAGGGCAATGCATAATGGGCAAGTGACGCATTTATATATCAGCTGGGCAATATCTTAAAAATAGGTAAAGCATGGCTATGTTCATGAAAGCAATGTATGCGCTCATCATGAGCTGAAACCTATCAGGGTTTCCCCCTTCACAGCCCATACAGATTCAAGCTAGGGTTGCATTCCAGAGGGAGCCAAGCAGGCTAAAATTGAAGATTTTAGCTTCCCCTGAGTTTAACATCAACAAAAGATGTATGAATTAGAAAAAAAAGGAACCTAAGATAGGTTTGAAAGGGCTTAGGGCAAGCCAAGTCAAGCTCTGTTAAGGTGACCCACAAAGAAAGGCAGTGTGGCCCATTTTCTATCCATCTTTTCTATCTTGTGATTGTAAAAAGTGACCCTGTCCAACCCTTTTCGTCTCTTCTCTTTGAGGGCATTTTATCTGGGTGGTTTGAAGAGTTGCAGTTGTATAGCCCCTGCCCCCCCCCATGAGTTTAACCCAAACAGAAGATGCATGAAAAAACTAAACTGAACCAAAGACACTTGACATATCACAGGGCAATGCATAATGGGCAAGTGACGCATTTATATATCAGCTGGGCAATATCTTAAAAATAGGTAAAGCATGGCTATGTTCATGAAAGCAATGTATGCGCTCATCATGAGCTGAAACCTATCAGGGTTTCCCCCTTCACAGCCGATACGGATGCAATCTAGGGTTGCATCCCAGAGGGAGCCTAGCCGGCTAAAATCAAAGATTTTAGCCTCCCCTGAGTTTAACATCAACAAAAGATGTATGAATTAGAAAAAAAAGGAACCTAAGATAGGTTTGAAAGGGCTTAGGGCAAGCCAAGTCAAGCTCTGTTAAGGTGACCCACAATGCATGGCAATTGTTCTTGGAAGCAATGTATGACCAGGAGCCGAAACTACTTGATCCTAGGACCGAAACAGTGTTTCCCCCTTCACAGCCCATTCGGATTCAAGCTAGGGTTGCATCCCGGAGGGAGCCTGGTTGGCTAAAATTGAAGATTTTAGCCTCCCCTGAGTTTAACATCAACAAAAGATGTATGAATTAGAAAAAAAAGGAACCTAAGATAGGTTTGAAAGGGCTTAGGGCAAGCCAAGTCAAGCTCTGTTAAGGTGACCCACAAAGAAAGGCAGTTTGGCCCATTTTCTATCCATCTTTTCTATCTTGTGATTGTTAAAGGTGACCCTGCCCAACCCTTTTCGTCTCTTCTCTTTGAGGAAATTTTATCTGGGTGGTTTGAAGAGTTGCAGTATAGCCCCTGCCCCCCATGAGTTTAACCCAAACATAAGATGCATGAAAAAACTAAACTAAACCAAAGACACTTGACACATCACAGGGCAATGCATAATGGGCAAGTGACGCATTTATATATCAGCTGGGCAATATCTTAAAAATAGGTAAAGCATGGCTATGTTCATGAAAGCAATGTTTGCGCTCATCATGAGCTGAAACCTATCAGGGTTTCCCCCTTCACAGCTGATACGGATGCAATCTAGAGTTGCATCCCAGAGGGAGCCTAGCCGGCTAAAATCAAAGATTTTAGCTTCCCCTGAGTTTAACATCAACAAAAGATGTATGAATTAGAAAAAAAGGAACCTATGAGATAGATTTGAAAGGGCTTAGGGCAAGCCAAGTCAAGCTCTGTTAAGGTGACCCACAATGCATGGCAATTGTTCTTGGAAGCAATGTATGACCAGGAGCCAAAACTACTTGATCCTAGGACCGAAACAGGGTTTCCCCCTTCACAGCCCATTCGGATTCAAGCTAGGGTTGCATCCCGGAGGGAGCCTGATCGGCAAAAATCAAAGATTTTAGCCTCCCCTGAGTTTAACATCAACAAAAGATGTATGAATTAGAAAAAAAAGGAACCTAAGATAGGTTTGAAAGGGCTTAGGGCAAGCCAAGTCAAGCTCTGTTAAGGTGACCGACAAAGAAAGGCAGTGTGGCCCATTTTCTATCCATCTTTTCTATCTTGTGATTGTAAAAAGTGACCCTACCCAACCCTTTTCGTCTCTTCTCTTTGAGGGCATTTTATCTGGGTGGTTTGAAGAGTTGCAGTTGTATAGCCCCTGCCCCCCCCCCCCATGAGTTTAACCCAAACAGAAGATGCATGAAAAAACTAAACTAAACCAAAGACACTTGACACATCACAGGGCAATGCATAATGGGCAAGTGACGCATTTATATATCAGCTGGGCAATATCTTAAAAATAGGTAAAGCATGGCTATGTTCATGAAAGCAATGTATGCGCTCATCATGAGCTGAAACCTATCAGGGTTTCCCCCTTCACAGCCGATACGGATGCAATCTAGGGTTGCATCCCAGAGGGAGCCTAGCCGGCTAAAATCAAAGATTTTAGCCTCCCCTGAGTTTAACATCAACAAAAGATGTATGAATTAGAAAAAAAAGGAACCTAAGATAGGTTTGAAAGGGCTTAGGGCAAGCCAAGTCAAGCTCTGTTAAGGTGACCCACAATGCATGGCAATTGTTCTTGGAAGCAATGTATGACCAGGAGCCGAAACTACTTGATCCTAGGACCGAAACAGTGTTTCCCCCTTCACAGCCCATTCGGATTCAAGCTAGGGTTGCATCCCGGAGGGAGCCTGGTTGGCTAAAATTGAAGATTTTAGCCTCCCCTGAGTTTAACATCAACAAAAGATGTATGAATTAGAAAAAAAAGGAACCTAAGATAGGTTTGAAAGGGCTTAGGGCAAGCCAAGTCAAGCTCTGTTAAGGTGACCCACAAAGAAAGGCAGTTTGGCCCATTTTCTATCCATCTTTTCTATCTTGTGATTGTTAAAGGTGACCCTGCCCAACCCTTTTCGTCTCTTCTCTTTGAGGAAATTTTATCTGGGTGGTTTGAAGAGTTGCAGTATAGCCCCTGCCCCCCATGAGTTTAACCCAAACATAAGATGCATGAAAAAACTAAACTAAACCAAAGACACTTGACACATCACAGGGCAATGCATAATGGGCAAGTGACGCATTTATATATCAGCTGGGCAATATCTTAAAAATAGGTAAAGCATGGCTATGTTCATGAAAGCAATGTTTGCGCTCATCATGAGCTGAAACCTATCAGGGTTTCCCCCTTCACAGCTGATACGGATGCAATCTAGAGTTGCATCCCAGAGGGAGCCTAGCCGGCTAAAATCAAAGATTTTAGCTTCCCCTGAGTTTAACATCAACAAAAGATGTATGAATTAGAAAAAAAGGAACCTATGAGATAGATTTGAAAGGGCTTAGGGCAAGCCAAGTCAAGCTCTGTTAAGGTGACCCACAATGCATGGCAATTGTTCTTGGAAGCAATGTATGACCAGGAGCCAAAACTACTTGATCCTAGGACCGAAACAGGGTTTCCCCCTTCACAGCCCATTCGGATTCAAGCTAGGGTTGCATCCCGGAGGGAGCCTGATCGGCAAAAATCAAAGATTTTAGCCTCCCCTGAGTTTAACATCAACAAAAGATGTATGAATTAGAAAAAAAAGGAACCTAAGATAGGTTTGAAAGGGCTTAGGGCAAGCCAAGTCAAGCTCTGTTAAGGTGACCGACAAAGAAAGGCAGTGTGGCCCATTTTCTATCCATCTTTTCTATCTTGTGATTGTAAAAAGTGACCCTACCCAACCCTTTTCGTCTCTTCTCTTTGAGGGCTTTTTATCTGGGTGGTTTGAAGAGTTGCAGTTGTATAGCCCCTGCCCCCCCCCCATGAGTTTAACCCAAACAGAAGATGCATGAAAAAACTAAATTAAACCAAAGACACTTGACACATCACAGGGCAATGCATAATGGGCAAGTGACGCATTTATATATCAGCTGGGCAATATCTTAAAAATAGGTAAAGCATGGCTATGTTCATGAAAGCAATGTATGCGCTCATCATGAGCTGAAACCTATCAGGGTTTCCCCCTTCACAGCCGATACGGATGCAATCTAGGGTTGCATCCCAGAGGGAGCCTAGCCGGCTAAAATCAAAGATTTTACCCTCCCCTGAGTTTAACATCAACAAAAGATGTATGAATTAGAAAAAAAAGGAACCTAAGATAGGTTTGAAAGGGCTTAGGGCAAGCCAAGTCAAGCTCTGTTAAGGTGACCCACAATGCATGGCAATTGTTCATGGAAGCAATGTATCACCAGGAGCCGAAACTACTTGATCCTAGGGCTGAATCAGGGTTTCCCCCTTCACAGCCCATTCGGATTCAAGCTAGGGTTGCATCCCGGAGGGAGCCTGGTCGGCCAAAATTGAAGATTTTAGCCTCCCCTGAGTTTAACATCAACAAAAGATGTATGAATTAGAAAAAAAAGGAACCTAAGATAGGTTTGAAAGGGCTTAGGGCAAGCCAAGTCAAGCTCTGTTAAGGTGACCCACAAAGAAAGGCAGTTTGGCCCATTTTCTATCCATCTTTTCTATCTTGTGATTGTTAAAGGTGACCCTGCCCAACCCTTTTCGTCTCTTCTCTTTGAGGGAATTTTATCTGGGTGGTTTGAAGAGTTGCAGTTGTATAGTCCCTGCCCCCAATGAGTTTAACCTCAACAAAAGATGCATGAAAAAACAAAACTAAACCAAAGACACTTGACACATCACAGGGCAATGCATAATGGGCAAGTGACACATTTATATATCAGCTGGGCAATATCTTAAAAATAGGTAAAGCATGGCTATGTTCATGAAAGCAATGTATGCGCTCATCATGAGCTGAAACCTATCAGGGTTTCCCCCTTCACAGCCCATACAGATTCAAGCTAGGGTTGCATTCCAGAGGGAGCCAAGCAGGCTAAAATTGAAGATTTTAGCTTCCCCTGAGTTTAACATCAACAAAAGATGTATGAATTAAAAAAAAAAGGAACCTAAGATAGGTTTGAAAGGGCTTAGGGCAAGCCAAGTCAAGCTCTGTTAAGGTGACCCACAATGCATGGCAATTGTTCTTGGAAGCAATGTATGACCAGGAGCCGAAACTACTTGATCCTAGGACCGAAACAGGGTTTCCCCCTTCACAGCCCATTCGGATTCAAGCTAGGGTTGCATCCCGGAGGGAGCCTGATCGGCAAAAATTGAAGATTTTAGCCTCCCCTTAGTTTAACATCAACAAAAGATGTATGAATTAGAAAAAAAAGGAACCTAAGATAGGTTTGAAAGGGCTTAGGGCAAGCCAAGTCAAGCTCTGTTAAGGTGACCCACAAAGAAAGGCAGTTTGGCCCATTTTCTATCCATCTTTTCTATCTTGTGATTGTTAAAGGTGACCCTGCCCAACCCTTTTCGTCTCTTCTTTTTGAGGAAATTTTATCTGGGTGGTTTGAAGAGTTGCAGTATAGCCCCTGCCCCCCATGAGTTTAACCCAAATATAAGATGCATGAAAAAACTAAACTAAACCAAAGACACTTGACACATCACAGGGCAATGCATAATGGGCAAGTGACGCATTTATATATCAGCTGGGCAATATCTTAAAAATAGGTAAAGCATGGCTATGTTCATGAAAGCAATGTTTGCGCTCATCATGAGCTGAAACCTATCAGGGTTTCCCCCTTCACAGCTGATACGGATGCAATCTAGAGTTGCATCCCAGAGGGAGCCTAGCCGGCTAAAATCAAAGATTTTAGCTTCCCCTGAGTTTAACATCAACAAAAGATGTATGAATTAGAAAAAAAAGGAACCTAAGATAGGTTTGAAAGGGCTTAGGGCAAGCCAAGTCAAGCTCTGTTAAGGTGACCCACAAAGAAAGGCAGTGTGGCCCATTTTCTATCCATCTTTTCTATCTTGTGATTGTAAAAAGTGACCCTACCCAACCCTTTTCGTCTCTTCTCTTTGAGGGCTTTTTATCTGGGTGGTTTGAAGAGTTGCAGTTGTATAGCCCCTGCCCCCCCCCCCATGAGTTTAACCCAAACAGAAGATGCATGAAAAAACTAAACTAAACCAAAGACACTTGACACATCACAGGGCAATGCATAATGGGCAAGTGACGCATTTATATATCAGCTGGGCAATATCTTAAAAATAGGTAAAGCATGGCTATGTTCATGAAAGCAATGTATGCGCTCATCATGAGCTGAAACCTATCAGGGTTTCCCCCTTCACAGCCGATACGGATGCAATCTAGGGTTGCATCCCAGAGGGAGCCTAGCCGGCTAAAATCAAAGATTTTACCCTCCCCTGAGTTTAACATCAACAAAAGATGTATGAATTAGAAAAAAAAGGAACCTAAGATAGGTTTGAAAGGGCTTAGGGCAAGCCAAGTCAAGCTCTGTTAAGGTGACCCACAATGCATGGCAATTGTTCATGGAAGCAATGTATGACCAGGAGCCGAAGCTACTTGATCCTAGGACAGAAACAGGGTTCCCCCCTTCACAGTCCATTCGGATTCAAGCTAGGGTTGCATCCCGGAGGGAGCCTGGTCGGCTAAAATTGAAGATTTTAGCCTCCCCTGAGTTTAACATCAACAAAAGATGTATGAATTAGAAAAAAAAGGAACCTAAGATAGGTTTGAAAGGGCTTAGGGCAAGCCAAGTCAAGCTCTGTTAAGGTGACCCACAAAGAAAGGCAGTTTGGCCCATTTTCTATCCATCTTTTCTATCTTGTGATTGTTAAAGGTGACCCTGCCCAACCCTTTTCGTCTCTTCTCTTTGAGGGAATTTTATCTGGGTGGTTTGAAGAGTTGCAGTTGTATAGTCCCTGCCCCCAATGAGTTTAACCCCAACAAAAGATGCATGAAAAAACAAAACTAAACCAAAGACACTTGACACATCACAGGGCAATGCATAATGGGCAAGTGACACATTTATATATCAGCTGGGCAATATCTTAAAAATAGGTAAAGCATGGCTATGTTCATGAAAGCAATGTATGCGCTCATCATGAGCTGAAACCTATCAGGGTTTCCCCCTTCACAGCCCATACAGATTCAAGCTAGGGTTGCATTCCAGAGGGAGCCTAGCCGGCTAAAATCAAAGATTTTAGCCTCCCCTGAGTTTAACATCAACAAAAGATGTATGAATTAGAAAAAAAAGGAACCTAAGATAGGTTTGAAAGGGCTTAGGGCAAGCCAAGTCAAGCTCTGTTAAGGTGACCCACAATGCATGGCAATTGTTCATGGAAGCAATGTATCACCAGGAGCCGAAACTACTTGATCCTAGGGCTGAATCAGGGTTTCCCCCTTCACAGCCCATTCGGATTCAAGCTAGGGTTGCATCCCGGAGGGAGCCTGGTCGGCTAAAATTGAGGATTTTAGCCTCCCCTGAGTTTAACATCATTAAAAGATGTATGAATTAGAAAAAAAAGGAACCTAAGATAGGTTTGAAAGGGCTTAGGGCAAGCCAAGTCAAGCTCTGTTAAGGTGACCCACAAAGAAAGGCAGTGTGGCCCATTTTCTATCCATCTTTTCTATCTTGTGATTGTAAAAAGTGACCCTACCCAACCCTTTTCGTCTCTTCTCTTTGAGGGCTTTTTTATCTGGGTGGTTTGAAGAGTTGCAGTTGTATAGCCCCTGCCCCCCCCCCCCCCATGAGTTTAACCCAAACAGAAGATGCATGAAAAAACTAAACTAAACCAAAGACACTTGACACATCACAGGGCAATGCATAATGGGCAAGTGACGCATTTATATATCAGCTGGGCAATATCTTAAAAATAGGTAAAGCATGGCTATGTTCATGAAAGCAATGTTTGCGCTCATCATGAGCTGAAACCTATCAGGGTTTCCCCCTTCACAGCTGATACGGATGCAATCTAGAGTTGCATCCCAGAGGGAGCCTAGCCGTCCCCTGAGTTTAACATCAACAAAAGATGTATAAATTAGAAAAAAAGGAACCTATAAGATAGATTTGAAAGGGCTTAGGGCAAGCCAAGTCAAGCTCTGTTAAGGTGACCCTCAATGCATGGCAATTGTTCATGGAAGCAATGTATGACCAGGAGCCGAAGCTACTTGATCCTAGGACAGAAACAGGGTTTCCCCCTTCACAGCCCATTCGGATTCAAGCTAGGGTTGCATCCCGGAGGGAGCCTGGTCGGCCAAAATTGAAGATTTTAGCCTCCCCTGAGTTTAACATCAACAAAAGATGTATGAATTAGAAAAAAAAGGAACCTAAGATAGGTTTGAAAGGGCTTAGGGCAAGCCAAGTCAAGCTCTGTTAAGGTGACCCACAAAGAAAGGCAGTTTGGCCCATTTTCTATCCATCTTTTCTATCTTGTGATTGTTAAAGGTGACCCTGCCCAACCCTTTTCGTCTCTTCTCTTTGAGGGAATTTTATCTGGGTGGTTTGAAGAGTTGCAGTTGTATAGTCCCTGCCCCCAATGAGTTTAACCTCAACAAAAGATGCATGAAAAAACAAAACTAAACCAAAGACACTTGACACATCACAGGGCAATGCATAATGGGCAAGTGACACATTTATATATCAGCTGGGCAATATCTTAAAAATAGGTAAAGCATGGCTATGTTCATGAAAGCAATGTATGCGCTCATCATGAGCTGAAACCTATCAGGGTTTCCCCCTTCACAGCCCATACAGATTCAAGCTAGGGTTGCATTCCAGAGGGAGCCAAGCAGGCTAAAATTGAAGATTTTAGCTTCCCCTGAGTTTAACATCAACAAAAGATGTATGAATTAAAAAAAAAAGGAACCTAAGATAGGTTTGAAAGGGCTTAGGGCAAGCCAAGTCAAGCTCTGTTAAGGTGACCCACAATGCATGGCAATTGTTCTTGGAAGCAATGTATGACCAGGAGCCGAAACTACTTGATCCTAGGACCGAAACAGGGTTTCCCCCTTCACAGCCCATTCGGATTCAAGCTAGGGTTGCATCCCGGAGGGAGCCTGATCGGCAAAAATTGAAGATTTTAGCCTCCCCTTAGTTTAACATCAACAAAAGATGTATGAATTAGAAAAAAAAGGAACCTAAGATAGGTTTGAAAGGGCTTAGGGCAAGCCAAGTCAAGCTCTGTTAAGGTGACCCACAAAGAAAGGCAGTTTGGCCCATTTTCTATCCATCTTTTCTATCTTGTGATTGTTAAAGGTGACCCTGCCCAACCCTTTTCGTCTCTTCTCTTTGAGGAAATTTTATCTGGGTGGTTTGAAGAGTTGCAGTATAGCCCCTGCCCCCCATGAGTTTAACCCAAATATAAGATGCATGAAAAAACTAAACTAAACCAAAGACACTTGACACATCACAGGGCAATGCATAATGGGCAAGTGACGCATTTATATATCAGCTGGGCAATATCTTAAAAATAGGTAAAGCATGGCTATGTTCATGAAAGCAATGTTTGCGCTCATCATGAGCTGAAACCTATCAGGGTTTCCCCCTTCACAGCTGATACGGATGCAATCTAGAGTTGCATCCCAGAGGGAGCCTAGCCGGCTAAAATCAAAGATTTTAGCTTCCCCTGAGTTTAACATCAACAAAAGATGTATGAATTAGAAAAAAAGGAACCTATAAGATAGATTTGAAAGGGCTTAGGGCAAGCCAAGTCAAGCTCTGTTAAGGTGACCCACAATGCATGGCAATTGTTCTTGGAAGCAATGTATGACCAGGAGCCGAAACTACTTGATCCTAGGACCGAAACAGGGTTTCCCCCTTCACAGCCCATTCGGATTCAAGCTAGGGTTGCATCCCGGAGGGAGCCTGATCGGCAAAAATTGAAGATTTTAGCCTCCCCTTAGTTTAACATCAACAAAAGATGTATGAATTAGAAAAAAAAGGAACCTAAGATAGGTTTGAAAGGGCTTAGGGCAAGCCAAGTCAAGCTCTGTTAAGGTGACCCACAAAGAAAGGCAGTGTGGCCCATTTTCTATCCATCTTTTCTATCTTGTGATTGTAAAAAGTGACCCTGCCCAACCCTTTTCGTCTCTTCTCTTTGAGGGCATTTTATCTGGGTGGTTTGAAGAGTTGCAGTTGTATAGCCCCTGCCCCCCCATGAGTTTAACCCAAACAGAAGATGCATGAAAAAACTAAACTGAACCAAAGACACTTGACATATCACAGGGCAATGCATAATGGGCAAGTGACGCATTTATATATCAGCTGGGCAATATCTTAAAAATAAGTAAAGCATGGCTATGTTCATGAAAGCAATGTATGCGCTCATCATGAGCTGAAACCTATCAGGGTTTCCCCCTTCACAGCCGATACGGATGCAATCTAGGGTTGCATCCCAGAGGGAGCCTAGCCGGCTAAAATCAAAGATTTTAGCCTCCCCTGAGTTTAACATCAACAAAAGATGTATGAATTAGAAAAAAAAGGAACCTAAGATAGGTTTGAAAGGGCTTAGGGCAAGCCAAGTCAAGCTCTGTTAAGGTGACCCACAATGCATGGCAATTGTTCATGGAAGCAATGTATCACCAGGAGCCGAAACTACTTGATCCTAGGGCTGAATCAGGGTTTCCCCCTTCACAGCCCATTCGGATTCAAGCTAGGGTTGCATCCCGGAGGGAGCCTGGTCGGCTAAAATTGAGGATTTTAGCCTCCCCTGAGTTTAACATCATTAAAAGATGTATGAATTAGAAAAAAAAGGAACCTAAGATAGGTTTGAAAGGGCTTAGGGCAAGCCAAGTCAAGCTCTGTTAAGGTGACCCACAAAGAAAGGCAGTTTGGCCCATTTTCTATCCATCTTTTCTATCTTGTGATTGTTAAAGGTGACCCTGCCCAACCCTTTTCGTCTCTTCTCTTTGAGGAAATTTTATCTGGGTGGTTTGAAGAGTTGCAGTATAGCCCCTGCCCCCCATGAGTTTAACCCAAACATAAGATGCATGAAAAAACTAAACTAAACCAAAGACACTTGACACATCACAGGGCAATGCATAATGGGCAAGTGACGCATTTATATATCAGCTGGGCAATATCTTAAAAATAGGTAAAGCATGGCTATGTTCATGAAAGCAATGTTTGCGCTCATCATGAGCTGAAACCTATCAGGGTTTCCCCCTTCACAGCTGATACGGATGCAATCTAGAGTTGCATCCCAGAGGGAGCCTAGCCGTCCCCTGAGTTTAACATCAACAAAAGATGTATGAATTAGAAAAAAAGGAACCTATAAGATAGATTTGAAAGGGCTTAGGGCAAGCCAAGTCAAGCTCTGTTAAGGTGACCCTCAATGCATGGCAATTGTTCATGGAAGCAATGTATGACCAGGAGCCGAAGCTACTTGATCCTAGGACAGAAACAGGGTTTCCCCCTTCACAGCCCATTTGGATTCAAGCTAGGGTTGCATCCCGGAGGGAGCCTGGTCGGCCAAAATTGAAGATTTTAGCCTCCCCTGAGTTTAACATCAACAAAAGATGTATGAATTAGAAAAAAAGGAACCTATAAGATAGATTTGAAAGGGCTTAGGGCAAGCCAAGTCAAGCTCTGTTAAGGTGACCCACAATGCATGGCAATTGTTCTTGGAAGCAATGTATGACCAGGAGCCGAAACTACTTGATCCTAGGACCGAAACAGGGTTTCCCCCTTCACAGCCCATTCGGATTCAAGCTAGGGTTGCATCCCGGAGGGAGCCTGATCGGCAAAAATTGAAGATTTTAGCCTCCCCTTAGTTTAACATCAACAAAAGATGTATGAATTAGAAAAAAAAGGAACCTAAGATAGGTTTGAAAGGGCTTAGGGCAAGCCAAGTCAAGCTCTGTTAAGGTGACCCACAAAGAAAGGCAGTGTGGCCCATTTTCTATCCATCTTTTCTATCTTGTGATTGTAAAAAGTGACCCTGCCCAACCCTTTTCGTCTCTTCTCTTTGAGGGCATTTTATCTGGGTGGTTTGAAGAGTTGCAGTTGTATAGCCCCTGCCCCCCCATGAGTTTAACCCAAACAGAAGATGCATGAAAAAACTAAACTGAACCAAAGACACTTGACATATCACAGGGCAATGCATAATGGGCAAGTGACGCATTTATATATCAGCTGGGCAATATCTTAAAAATAAGTAAAGCATGGCTATGTTCATGAAAGCAATGTATGCGCTCATCATGAGCTGAAACCTATCAGGGTTTCCCCCTTCACAGCCGATACGGATGCAATCTAGGGTTGCATCCCAGAGGGAGCCTAGCCGGCTAAAATCAAAGATTTTAGCCTCCCCTGAGTTTAACATCAACAAAAGATGTATGAATTAGAAAAAAAAGGAACCTAAGATAGGTTTGAAAGGGCTTAGGGCAAGCCAAGTCAAGCTCTGTTAAGGTGACCCACAATGCATGGCAATTGTTCATGGAAGCAATGTATCACCAGGAGCCGAAACTACTTGATCCTAGGGCTGAATCAGGGTTTCCCCCTTCACAGCCCATTCGGATTCAAGCTAGGGTTGCATCCCGGAGGGAGCCTGGTCGGCTAAAATTGAGGATTTTAGCCTCCCCTGAGTTTAACATCATTAAAAGATGTATGAATTAGAAAAAAAAGGAACCTAAGATAGGTTTGAAAGGGCTTAGGGCAAGCCAAGTCAAGCTCTGTTAAGGTGACCCACAAAGAAAGGCAGTGTGGCCCATTTTCTATCCATCTTTTCTATCTTGTGATTGTAAAAAGTGACCCTACCCAACCCTTTTCGTCTCTTCTCTTTGAGGGCTTTTTATCTGGGTGGTTTGAAGAGTTGCAGTTGTATAGCCCCTGCCCCCCCCCCATGAGTTTAACCCAAACAGAAGATGCATGAAAAAACTAAACTAAACCAAAGACACTTGACACATCACAGGGCAATGCATAATGGGCAAGTGACGCATTTATATATCAGCTGGGCAATATCTTAAAAATAGGTAAAGCATGGCTATGTTCATGAAAGCAATGTATGCGCTCATCATGAGCTGAAACCTATCAGGGTTTCCCCCTTCACAGCCGATACGGATGCAATCTAGGGTTGCATCCCAGAGGGAGCCTAGCCGGCTAAAATCAAAGATTTTACCCTCCCCTGAGTTTAACATCAACAAAAGATGTATGAATTAGAAAAAAAAGGAACCTAAGATAGGTTTGAAAGGGCTTAGGGCAAGCCAAGTCAAGCTCTGTTAAGGTGACCCACAATGCATGGCAATTGTTCATGGAAGCAATGTATGACCAGGAGCCGAAGCTACTTGATCCTAGGACAGAAACAGGGTTCCCCCCTTCACAGTCCATTCGGATTCAAGCTAGGGTTGCATCCCGGAGGGAGCCTGGTCGGCTAAAATTGAAGATTTTAGCCTCCCCTGAGTTTAACATCAACAAAAGATGTATGAATTAGAAAAAAAAGGAACCTAAGATAGGTTTGAAAGGGCTTAGGGCAAGCCAAGTCAAGCTCTGTTAAGGTGACCCACAAAGAAAGGCAGTTTGGCCCATTTTCTATCCATCTTTTCTATCTTGTGATTGTTAAAGGTGACCCTGCCCAACCCTTTTCGTCTCTTCTCTTTGAGGGAATTTTATCTGGGTGGTTTGAAGAGTTGCAGTTGTATAGTCCCTGCCCCCAATGAGTTTAACCCCAACAAAAGATGCATGAAAAAACAAAACTAAACCAAAGACACTTGACACATCACAGGGCAATGCATAATGGGCAAGTGACACATTTATATATCAGCTGGGCAATATCTTAAAAATAGGTAAAGCATGGCTATGTTCATGAAAGCAATGTATGCGCTCATCATGAGCTGAAACCTATCAGGGTTTCCCCCTTCACAGCCCATACAGATTCAAGCTAGGGTTGCATCCCGGAGGGAGCCTGGTCGGCTAAAATTGAGGATTTTAGCCTCCCCTGAGTTTAACATCATTAAAAGATGTATGAATTAGAAAAAAAAGGAACCTAAGATAGGTTTGAAAGGGCTTAGGGCAAGCCAAGTCAAGCTCTGTTAAGGTGATCCACAAAGAAAGGCAGTTTGGCCCATTTTCTATCCATCTTTTCTATCTTGTGATTGTTAAAGGTGACCCTGCCCAACCCTTTTCGTCTCTTCTCTTTGAGGAAATTTTATCTGGGTGGTTTGAAGAGTTGCAGTATAGCCCCTGCCCCCCATGAGTTTAACCCAAACATAAGATGCATGAAAAAACTAAACTAAACCAAAGACACTTGACACATCACAGGGCAATGCATAATGGGCAAGTGACGCATTTATATATCAGCTGGGCAATATCTTAAAAATAGGTAAAGCATGGCTATGTTCATGAAAGCAATGTTTGCGCTCATCATGAGCTGAAACCTATCAGGGTTTCCCCCTTCACAGCTGATACGGATGCAATCTAGAGTTGCATCCCAGAGGGAGCCTAGCCGTCCCCTGAGTTTAACATCAACAAAAGATGTATGAATTAGAAAAAAAGGAACCTATAAGATAGATTTGAAAGGGCTTAGGGCAAGCCAAGTCAAGCTCTGTTAAGGTGACCCTCAATGCATGGCAATTGTTCATGGAAGCAATGTATGACCAGGAGCCGAAGCTACTTGATCCTAGGACAGAAACAGGGTTTCCCCCTTCACAGCCCATTTGGATTCAAGCTAGGGTTGCATCCCGGAGGGAGCCTGGTCGGCCAAAATTGAAGATTTTAGCCTCCCCTGAGTTTAACATCAACAAAAGATGTATGAATTAGAAAAAAAGGAACCTATAAGATAGATTTGAAAGGGCTTAGGGCAAGCCAAGTCAAGCTCTGTTAAGGTGACCCACAATGCATGGCAATTGTTCTTGGAAGCAATGTATGACCAGGAGCCGAAACTACTTGATCCTAGGACCGAAACAGGGTTTCCCCCTTCACAGCCCATTCGGATTCAAGCTAGGGTTGCATCCCGGAGGGAGCCTGATCGGCAAAAATTGAAGATTTTAGCCTCCCCTGAGTTTAACATCAACAAAAGATGTATGAATTAGAAAAAAAAGGAACCTAAGATAGGTTTGAAAGGGCTTAGGGCAAGCCAAGTCAAGCTCTGTTAAGGTGACCCACAAAGAAAGGCAGTGTGGCCCATTTTCTATCCATCTTTTCTATCTTGTGATTGTAAAAAGTGACCCTACCCAACCCTTTTCGTCTCTTCTCTTTGAGGGCTTTTTATCTGGGTGGTTTGAAGAGTTGCAGTTGTATAGCCCCTGCCCCCCCCCCATGAGTTTAACCCAAACAGAAGATGCATGAAAAAACTAAACTAAACCAAAGACACTTGACACATCACAGGGCAATGCATAATGGGCAAGTGACGCATTTATATATCAGCTGGGCAATATCTTAAAAATAGGTAAAGCATGGCTATGTTCATGAAAGCAATGTATGCGCTCATCATGAGCTGAAACCTATCAGGGTTTCCCCCTTCACAGCCGATACGGATGCAATCTAGGGTTGCATCCCAGAGGGAGCCTAGCCGGCTAAAATCAAAGATTTTACCCTCCCCTGAGTTTAACATCAACAAAAGATGTATGAATTAGAAAAAAAAGGAACCTAAGATAGGTTTGAAAGGGCTTAGGGCAAGCCAAGTCAAGCTCTGTTAAGGTGACCCACAATGCATGGCAATTGTTCATGGAAGCAATGTATGACCAGGAGCCGAAGCTACTTGATCCTAGGACAGAAACAGGGTTCCCCCCTTCACAGTCCATTCGGATTCAAGCTAGGGTTGCATCCCGGAGGGAGCCTGGTCGGCTAAAATTGAAGATTTTAGCCTCCCCTGAGTTTAACATCAACAAAAGATGTATGAATTAGAAAAAAAAGGAACCTAAGATAGGTTTGAAAGGGCTTAGGGCAAGCCAAGTCAAGCTCTGTTAAGGTGACCCACAAAGAAAGGCAGTTTGGCCCATTTTCTATCCATCTTTTCTATCTTGTGATTGTTAAAGGTGACCCTGCCCAACCCTTTTCGTCTCTTCTCTTTGAGGGAATTTTATCTGGGTGGTTTGAAGAGTTGCAGTTGTATAGTCCCTGCCCCCAATGAGTTTAACCCCAACAAAAGATGCATGAAAAAACAAAACTAAACCAAAGACACTTGACACATCACAGGGCAATGCATAATGGGCAAGTGACACATTTATATATCAGCTGGGCAATATCTTAAAAATAGGTAAAGCATGGCTATGTTCATGAAAGCAATGTATGCGCTCATCATGAGCTGAAACCTATCAGGGTTTCCCCCTTCACAGCCCATACAGATTCAAGCTAGGGTTGCATTCCAGAGGGAGCCTAGCCGGCTAAAATCAAAGATTTTAGCCTCCCCTGAGTTTAACATCAACAAAAGATGTATGAATTAGAAAAAAAAGGAACCTAAGATAGGTTTGAAAGGGCTTAGGGCAAGCCAAGTCAAGCTCTGTTAAGGTGACCCACAATGCATGGCAATTGTTCATGGAAGCAATGTATCACCAGGAGCCGAAACTACTTGATCCTAGGGCTGAATCAGGGTTTCCCCCTTCACAGCCCATTCGGATTCAAGCTAGGGTTGCATCCCGGAGGGAGCCTGGTCGGCTAAAATTGAGGATTTTAGCCTCCCCTGAGTTTAACATCATTAAAAGATGTATGAATTAGAAAAAAAAGGAACCTAAGATAGGTTTGAAAGGGCTTAGGGCAAGCCAAGTCAAGCTCTGTTAAGGTGACCCACAAAGAAAGGCAGTGTGGCCCATTTTCTATCCATCTTTTCTATCTTGTGATTGTAAAAAGTGACCCTACCCAACCCTTTTCGTCTCTTCTCTTTGAGGGCTTTTTTATCTGGGTGGTTTGAAGAGTTGCAGTTGTATAGCCCCTGCCCCCCCCCCCATGAGTTTAACCCAAACAGAAGATGCATGAAAAAACTAAACTAAACCAAAGACACTTGACACATCACAGGGCAATGCATAATGGGCAAGTGACGCATTTATATATCAGCTGGGCAATATCTTAAAAATAGGTAAAGCATGGCTATGTTCATGAAAGCAATGTTTGCGCTCATCATGAGCTGAAACCTATCAGGGTTTCCCCCTTCACAGCTGATACGGATGCAATCTAGAGTTGCATCCCAGAGGGAGCCTAGCCGTCCCCTGAGTTTAACATCAACAAAAGATGTATAAATTAGAAAAAAAGGAACCTATAAGATAGATTTGAAAGGGCTTAGGGCAAGCCAAGTCAAGCTCTGTTAAGGTGACCCTCAATGCATGGCAATTGTTCATGGAAGCAATGTATGACCAGGAGCCGAAGCTACTTGATCCTAGGACAGAAACAGGGTTTCCCCCTTCACAGCCCATTCGGATTCAAGCTAGGGTTGCATCCCGGAGGGAGCCTGGTCGGCCAAAATTGAAGATTTTAGCCTCCCCTGAGTTTAACATCAACAAAAGATGTATGAATTAGAAAAAAAAGGAACCTAAGATAGGTTTGAAAGGGCTTAGGGCAAGCCAAGTCAAGCTCTGTTAAGGTGACCCACAATGCATGGCAATTGTTCATGGAAGCAATGTATGACCAGGAGCCGAAGCTACTTGATCCTAGGACAGAAACAGGGTTCCCCCCTTCACAGTCCATTCGGATTCAAGCTAGGGTTGCATCCCGGAGGGAGCCTGGTCGGCTAAAATCTTCAATTTTAGCCTCCCCTGAGTTTAACATCAACAAAAGATGTATGAATTAGAACAAAAAGGAACCTAAGATAGGTTTGAAAGGGCTTAGGGCAAGCCAAGTCAAGCTCTGTTAAGGTGACCCACAAAGAAAGGCAGTTTGGCCCATTTTCTATCCATCTTTTCTATCTTGTGATTGTTAAAGGTGACCCTGCCCAACCCTTTTCGTCTCTTCTCTTTGAGGGAATTTTATCTGGGTGGTTTGAAGAGTTGCAGTTGTATAGTCCCTGCCCCCAATGAGTTTAACCCCAACAAAAGATGCATGAAAAAACAAAACTAAACCAAAGACACTTGACACATCACAGGGCAATGCATAATGGGCAAGTGACACATTTATATATCAGCTGGGCAATATCTTAAAAATAGGTAAAGCATGGCTATGTTCATGAAAGCAATGTATGCGCTCATCATGAGCTGAAACTTATCAGGGTTTCCCCCTTCACAGCCCATACAGATTCAAGCTAGGGTTGCATTCCAGAGGGAGCCAAGCAGGCTAAAATTGAAGATTTTAGCTTCCCCTGAGTTTAACATCAACAAAAGATGTATGAATTAAAAAAAAAAGGAACCTAAGATAGGTTTGAAAGGGCTTAGGGCAAGCCAAGTCAAGCTCTGTTAAGGTGACCCACAATGCATGGCAATTGTTCTTGGAAGCAATGTATGACCAGGAGCCGAAACTACTTGATCCTAGGACCGAAACAGGGTTTCCCCCTTCACAGCCCATTCGGATTCAAGCTAGGGTTGCATCCCGGAGGGAGCCTGGTCGGCCAAAATTGAAGATTTTAGCCTCCCCTGAGTTTAACATCAACAAAAGATGTATGAATTAGAAGAAAAAAAGGAACCTAAGATAGGTTTGAAAGGGCTTAGGGCAAGCCAAGTCAAGCTCTGTTAAGGTGACCCACAAAGAAAGGCAGTTTGGCCCATTTTCTATCCATCTTTTCTATCTTGTGATTGTTAAAGGTGACCCTGCCCAACCCTTTTCGTCTCTTCTCTTTGAGTGAATTTTATCTGGGTGGTTTGAAGAGTTGCAGTATAGCCCCTGCCCCCCATGAGTTTAACCCAAACATAAGATGCATGAAAAAACAAAACTAAACCAAAGACACTTGACACATCACAGGGCAATGCATATAATGGGCAAGTGACGCATTTATATATCAGCTGGGCAATATCTTAAAAATAGGTAAAGCATGGCTATGTTCATGAAAGATATGTATGCGCTCATCATGAGCTGAAACCTATCAGGGTTTCCCCCTTCACAGCCGATACGGATGCAATCTAGGGTTGCATTCCAGAGGGAGCCAAGCCGGCTAAAATTGAGGATTTTGGCTTCCCCTGAGTTTTACATCAACAAAATATGTATCAATTAGAAAAAGAAGGAACTTAAGACAATTGAAACAACTTAGGGCAAGCCAAGTCAAGCTCTGTTAAGGTAACTCACAAAGAAAGGCAGTTTGGCCCATTTTCTATCCATCTTTTCTATCTTGTGATTGTTAAAACTGACCCTGCCAAACCCTTTTTGTTTCTTCTCTTTGAGGGAATTTTATCTGGGTGGTTTTAAGAGTTGCAGTTGTATAGCCCCTGCCCCCCATGAGTTTAACGCCAACAAAAGATGCTTGAAAAAAAGTTAAACCAAAGACACTTGACACTTCACAGAGCAATGGATAATGGGCAAGTGACGCATTTACGTATCAGCAAGGCAATATCTTTAAAAAAAAGGTAAGGCAATGTATGCCCATAAAGCTCTGTTAAGGTGACCCACAATGCATGGCAATTGTTCATGGAAGCAACGTATGACCAGGAGCCGAAGCCACTTGATCCTAGGGCCGAAACAGGGTTTCCCCCTTCACAGCCCATATGGATTCAAGCTAGGGTTGCATCCCGGAGGGAGCCTGGCCTGCTAAAATTGAGGATTTTAGCCTCCCCTGAGTTTAACATCAACAAAAGATGTATGAATTAGAAATAAAGGAATGTTGCATTTGAAATGGCTTAAGGCAAGCCAGATTGAGCTCTAGCTGTTAAGGTGACTCACAAGGCAAGTCATTCCACCTTTTTAAATCATGTGATTGTATATTGACCCTGCCTAACCCTTTTTGTCTCTTTTCTTTAAGGGAATTTTATCTGGGCAGTTTGGAGAGTTCTAGTTGTAGCCCTCCCCCCTGAGTTTAACCATAACAAGATGTGCATAAATTACAAAACTAAGAACCAAAGACAGCACAGCGCAAGCCAAGCATACAGGATAAGGCGAAATATAACGGGCAATAGTATTTACATATAGGCAAGGCAAGCTCTGTTAAGGTGATTCACAAGGCAATTAATGGGACTTATTTTCTATCTTATCTTTAGTTTTCTTTCTTTTTGATTTTAATACTGACCCTGCCTGTAGTAATGTCTTATATGGATGAGCAACTTGATATACGCAGTGATGTAGCTGAAGTCATAATGTATACATGTACAACTATACACCCTCATATTTGATGATGGTGGTCCCGGCCCAGCCAGTTTTTTTGCCGGTGTTATTCACCCAATAAACCCATTACATTGATGTTGAACTTTATAGCATCAAATTTTGCCTGGACTTATTAATGCTTGTTTGACATGGTGACAGTCATATGCGGACCTGTGCTGTGACGATTTTATGACAATGGATCAAGATATCTTGAACAGATATGGAACAAGTTTTCTACTTTCGGGCTGCAGCACAGTGAGTATCGACAGTAACTTGTCGTCTACCGGTTATAAAGTAATGATTTGATAAGGAAGGTTGACGTAAGAAGACGATTTGTTGTACCGTTCTTGACTCTTAATCCTTTTATCATCTTTTACCACTTGGAATTGCATATATTCGTGTGAATCATCTCAATATGTTGATATTTTTCTGCTGAGCTGATATCCAGTATTCTTGCCACTTCTCTAGAACTTATATCGTAAGTTTATATATTGCATGTTTTTTACGACTCTTCGTCTCCGATATACGTAGTCCCAGACATGGCAAGTAAAGTACGTTCGAATAAATATCATGGTAAACCTGGAGAAAAAACTTTTAAGTACAAACTGCCCAAAGGGATTACAAGTGGAAGTATTTCCTTTTCACTCAGCCTAATTTTCAATTGCCATAAATCTGTGCCCCAGGGACTTTCGCCGACAGACTTTTATTTGGGCGAACTATCACAAATTTA
Source organism: Strongylocentrotus droebachiensis (assembly GCA_035222895.1). Taxonomy (NCBI): domain Eukaryota; kingdom Metazoa; phylum Echinodermata; class Echinoidea; order Camarodonta; family Strongylocentrotidae; genus Strongylocentrotus; species Strongylocentrotus droebachiensis. The sequence continues at coordinate 43,797 of JAVYIG010007256.1, forward strand.
TCCCGATTTGAACATTGAGATAGGTCACCATTTTGTAATCATCGGCGAACCTGATCGTACGAACCATTCAACATCTTCAATGTCTAACAATAGTTCTATTGTCAGTATCAACAATGATGAAAGCACTCAAAGTGAGGATCACGACCCTGTACGAAACTGCATGTTATGTAACTTGATGTGTGACGTAACAGAGAGCATTTGTATGAAATGCAAATGTATTAATCAACGACTTGATCAACTTACAATGGATATGAAACAGGTTAAGCACGCCATTGTCGCTATGCTTGACAACCCACAGTCAAACACGGCATCATCTCAACGACCGCCATTTTCAAGCACCCGCCAAACGTCACAACCGTCACCCCCAGGCACATCCAGTCTACCAGTCCATCCTCCAAGGCCACGGAAGGGACCATCATCTCAACCCCCAGGGATACCATCTCGATCTTCTTTTCCTCAGGCTGCCCCAGCTCCCGTACCCTCCCAAGCCGCCACAGCTGAACTCTACCAGTACGCCTTCCCTCCGCTACGCCCATCGAGCTACATTAATCCTCCATACCCGCCAAAACCTCATCCGAACGCCTACGCACCATCGCATCATCTTTCACCCCCGAGGATGTTCGAGAACCCCCAGCCACCACGCTCCACATTTCAACCATCAATGTTCACGCCAAGACAATGATCAACTACCGGGACGCGTTTTGGTCCCTATGGAAACAGAGCATATGCATCAGTAGTCCGCGGAACATCTACAATGTACGGGACATGTTGCGAATACTGCGGTGAACCCAATCATAGAGCTCACACTTGTCGACATGGAATCCAACTCCAATGTCGCCGATGTAACCAGCTTGGTCACAAAGAGAAGTATTGCACTTATTAAAAGACTGGCCAAGAAGAGAGTGCCAATGTTGGTCACTCGCCTGTGCACCTCGACGAGCCTAATATTAAAACATGTACTCCATATTTTGAACATGACAATAAAAATAATCCAAACAATCTAAAATGTATATCCTTAAATGCAAGAAGCGTTGTGAATAAGATCGACGAAATAAGAACAATTATTGAACATGATAAACCTGATGTTTTTTGTATTACGGAGACTCATTTATGTCCGGAAATTTTATCTTCTGAGATATTTCCCCAAAATTTTAAGGTAGTACGAAAAGATAGGAATAGACATGGTGGAGGAATTCTTATAGCATATCATAATATTTTGTCAGTACTCCATAGAGAAGACCTTGAGACAAACTACGAAATTATTTGGTGTGAATTATTTTTTAAAGAAACAAAATCTATTCTTCTTGGAGTTTTTTATAGACCTCCAAACAGTAAAATAGAAAGTATTTATGAATTTGAAAAATCTATGTCATTAATAACTCATAATGGTAAAAAAATATGCAATGTTATTCTGACAGGAGATTTTAATTTACCAAGTTTGGAATGGGTAAACGGATATAATGTCACATCCGAAAACTCTGAGTTAACAAAATACTTTATGTCGGTTATTGACAACAATTTTCTATATCAACATGTAAGTCAACCAACAAGAATTACTGATAAGACTTGTAACATACTAGATTTATTATTTACGTCTCATCCATCAGATGTGTCTAAAGTTAATATAATTCCTGGTATAAGTGACCATGAGGCTATAAGTTTCATTATTTGTTGTATGAATAACAGTGAATTAAAAAAGAAACATATATATTTTTATTCTAAAGCTAATTTTGAACAATTCCGAAAAGATTTGAAAGAAGCACCTTTATCTGAAGAAAGCAGAGATGTTAATGTGAAAGAATATTGGCAGTTGATTAAATCTACAATAATACAGATTTGTGATGCAAATGTTCCGCATGGTAATTTAAGAAAAGGATCAAATGTTCCATGGGTAGATAAGGATTTAAGGAAATTGATCAGAAAAAGAAATAGAGCGTTTAAGAAAGCTAAAAGAACAACTAAGAGAACCCATTGGGAAAAATACAGACAGTTGAGAAAAGAAGTAAAAAAGAAAGTTAAATTGAATTATGTGAATTATTTACGCAATGATATATGCAATAGTCTAAAGGGGCTTTCACACCGGGCCTTGCGTAGAGTTGCGTAGAGTTGCGTAGAGTTGCGTAGCGACTACGCCGATCGTACGCAACCCTACGCCGATCGTACGCAACCCTACGCAACTGTACGCGGAGGGACGCGAATGGGTACGCGAGATGAACGCAAAAAATTAAACATGTTTAATTTTTTTCGCGTACCTTCGGCGTAGACTTTACTACGCAACTGTACGCCAAGCCTACGCAACTGTACGCCAGGCCTACGCAACTGTACGCCAAGCCTACGCAACTGTACGCCAGGCCTACGCAAATGTACGCCAAGCCTACGCAACAATACGCTACCCTACGCCAGTCCGACGAAGCATTAAAAACGTATGGTATAAAGATTTTTTTTGGTATATACCTGGATGTAAACTTGGCAGGTATTGATCATTGATCATTCTTGCTTGTTATTCTGTTTGTACTACTACAAGGTATTTCAGACTGACATGTTTTTTTTTGTTATGGTTTATTCAATTTGTGATAATTGACATCTCAGGCTGTTGATATAATAAACAGAGATAAGATTCATAAACTGATGCCTCATGCGAAAATTTTATTATGTTTTGTGGAAATCTGTATGTATTTGTGTCGGTTTGTTTGCTTGTATGTACGTTTGTTGTCCTGTTTGTATGTTTGTATGTTTGTAATATAATTTTGTTTAATTGAAATGAGCAAAGAAATAATTTTTTCTCACTCTGTTAGTGAGACTGAGTGAGTGTGTATGTCAGAAGTATTTCTTTAAATTTAATAAATGACTAACATTTATATCATTACATTGTCACACACAAATACGCTACGGACCAAGGACAACAGATATCGTCTTCAAACTTTCAGGAAACTGTTATGAAATGATATTTTACAAATGAGTGAAAGAAAGAGATATGGTCAACAAATATCAGACTTCTGTCCACATTTATTCACAAATCAAAATAAGCGCTCTCTTTTGTTGGCGTTTTGAGGTATCAAATCACATCACGTGACCTTACAATGTTCATCAAAAGAAAGTTCATATAATTATTACCCTTTTGAATGATACATAGTACAATAATGTAGTACATCAAAAAAAATGTCTGCATTTTTTGGAAAATAAAATCTTGAACAAATTAACATTACTGCAAAATAACCTCAGCAGTTGCTAATACCTACTAAAAAATCTGAAAAATTAACGGTCAAAAACGTGTACCAAATGCCACTTTTTACTTATGGCAGGTTTATAAATGTTATTTTCTGCACTCACTATTTTACGCAAATTGGCGTTTCAGCCCTATTTCACGCATGCAAAAGAGACCCACTGGCCCTTGGATGTCACAGTTTGTCAGAATGTTATTATTATACTAAGATCAAGTTATGTTCACATGTAATAACATGTACAATTCTTTGTACATTGCACAGTTCATTTATAAAATAAATTGAACTGTCTTTTTAACATATTTTTTTATTATATATGTTTATAAAGCGCCAATGGCTATACTCGCGGCTCCTACGAGCGTCTATTGCATTTTACATGGCATTTTCTCCCACAGTAAGCAATCGTACGCAACCGTAAGCAACCCTACGCCAGGCCTACGCAACCGTAAGCAACCCTACTCCAGGCCTACGCAACCGTACGTAACCCTACGCCAATTGCCTACGCCGAAGGTACGCGGTGCCTACGCACAGGGTACGTAACTATACGCCGATCGTACGCAAGCCTACGCAGGGACTACGCCGAAGCATCAATTTATTCATGAGTACGCAGCTTAACTTCGGCGTAGTCGGTACGCAACACTACGCAACTCTACGCAGATCCGGTGTGAAAGGGGCTTTAAACGTAATCCTAAACTTTGTTGGAATTTTATTAAGTCCAGAAAGTGTGACCGTGGTATGATAGATTGCTTAAATGTCAGTGGTAGAATTATTACTGAAGATCAACAAAAAGCTGATGTTTTTAATGAACAATTTAATCAAATTTTCAGTAATCGTGAAACCCTTTCCCAGCCCGAATCAAATAGTAATGCTCCTATTATGGAGGATATTCAATGTACCGAAGCTGAAGTCTTAAAGTTGTTAAAGAATGTAGACATTTCAAAAGCGCAAGGACCCGATGAATTAGCCCCATGTTTGTTGAAAGAAGGTGCAGAACAATTGGCACCTGCTCTTTGTAAACTTTTTAATCTGTCTTTGTCATCAGGTGTATTGCCAGCCGATTGGCAAAAAGCTAATATATGTCCATTGTATAAAAAGGGTAACAAACAGGATCCGGGTAATTATCGCCCTATATCTCTTACGTCCATTACATGCAAGCTAGATCTTAGAACGCATAATTTGTAAACGTCTTATTGAACATTTTAATGAAAATAATATACTATGTGACAATCAACATGGTTTTCGGGAAAAAAGAAGTTGTGAAACACAACTTATAGAACCAATTAATGATTGGAGTTATAATATGGAGTCTGGTTCAAGCGTCCACATTGCTTTCCTTGATTTTGCAAAGGCGTTTGATAGTGTACCTCACGACCTTTTAAGAACAAAACTTGAAATGTATGGTTTAAGATCTCAAAATTTAGAATGGATAATGAATTTTTTACAGAATAGATATCAAAGGGTGGTTATAAATGGCGAATGTTCTCCATGGATCAAAGTTAAATCAGGCGTTCCGCAAGGAACAATTTTAGGCCCGATATTGTTTTTATGTTTCATTAATGATATGCCTAATAATATTTCATCAACTATTCGATTATATGCGGACGATTGTATATTGTACCGTCCAATTTTCAATGTAGATGATTGCAAGATATTACAAAATGATTTAGAAGTTTTAAGTAAATGGTCTGAAACATGGATGCTCGACTTTAATGTATCAAAGTGTAAAACTATGAAAATGTCTCGAAAGCTTCACGATATAACATATAATTATTTTCTCAATGGACAGGAGTTAACAAATGTAAAGTCTGAAAAATACTTAGGTCTTGTAATAAATGATTCTTTAAACTGGAACGACCATTGCACTGACTTATATACAAAATGTAACAGGATCATGGGAATTATAAGACGGAATTTTGTTAATTGTCCAAAGTCTATTTTAAAAAATCTTTTTGAATCACTAATTCCCTCACGTTTAGAATATTGTTGTACAGCATGGGATCCCTATAGAAACACACACAAAGAGAGGATTGAACGTATTCAAAAACGTTACGTAAGGATGATGTGTAAGGATTGGTCTACGAGTTATAACGTGTTATTACAAAATGTCAAAATGAATTTATTAGAAAATAGACAAAAGTACCATAGACTTGTTTTTTACTATAAGATTGTAAATAACTTGATTAATGTAGGAGAAGTAAATAGGTGCACACGAGCGAACAGAATAGGAAGAAATGATAATACTTTTAAGATGCACGATCCATATGCCAGAACAGACTATTATATGAAATCCTTTTATCCCCAAACAATTAATGAATGGAATCAACTCCCACAAACAGTAGTAAACAGTCAATCGCTAAATACCTTTAAATCGGCTCTGGTAAAACATCTCAATCTAGATTTTTGAAATAGAAGTGTCTTGCAATTTCTAACTTGTATTTCTGTTGTTGTATTTATATTGAACTATAACCTATGTCATGCTTCGATATTTTATGTATCAGTATTTACTGTGTAATTATGTATGCCATTTTACTGTCCATATCTGGGTTGCAAACCTGTATGGGTTTTTCTAAACCTTGTTTTGTAACCCAAGACATGTATATATTTTTATATTGTCTGAATAAAATCAAATCAAAATCAAATCAAATAAAGCTCAGCCAATTCGTTTTGTTTATGTGATCCCATTTTGAGCGATCGACCGCTGGGAACCAACTGTGAATACTTGGACTTTACGTTTTGATGACGCTGTACGTTGTCTCAATCGAGTGAGCATGGTGACTGTATAGTTGGAAGTCCTGACCTGGCCCAGGAACGCTAGACCCTAGCCTAGAGGCTAATGCTGGTGAGCATGCAGGATCCAGATCTAACTCAGAACAATATTCGAACGCTATGCTGAACATCGGATCAAGAAAGCAAGACTTGGCATATTGAACATGAACGCTAAATTTGAACTATAAACGACTAAATTTAGACCATAACAAGTCAGGATTAGTTGTTGCAGAGTAATATAACAAAACTGCTGTACGGATATTATGGACTATAATTTATAGTACAAAATAGTACTGGTATTAGTAGTAGTAGGCCTAGATCTATATGGACTTTATTTGACGAATTTAAATTCATTCATGCATGTGTAGCCTGTAGTTACTGTAAGTCTGTAGGCCTAAGAGTATTAAAGACAAGAGTAAGACTAGTTTCAACAGTGTGATCTGACTCTGTGAAGTCATTTTCATGTCATGCTAGATAGGATCTAGATCCTGTCGAATATTGATATTTGTATCAATGTGGTTCTACTGTTGTATGGAAGTAACTTAGCCTACAGTAATTTTTGTTGCATGAGCTATATCATCATATTGAATCGAAATTTTAAAAGGTCTGTTCACAGATGGATTTGTATGCCATGTGAAAGTGTATACTGAATGACAAAAGTCTTGTTCACATATTGGCAAATGTTTTTAACCTGTGAAGTTTGTATTTGAATATATATTATAAAAGCAATTGTTTGCACTGCTAATGTTCTCGTACTAAGGTTTCAATAACAGGTATTGCCATGGCTAGTGGAGCTATTCCAGGTCCAAGGATGGACTGGTCCAACCCGTACCGTTCATAAGCATTGCAAGAGTTTAAACAAGTTGCCAACTTGTGGTTCAAAAAAAAAAGAGTCCTGAAGAGGAACAGCATACCTACGTGATACTATGGTCAGGAGTGGAAGGACTTAAAAAGTTCAATACGACAGAAGAATTAAAAACTGAGCGACCCAAAGAACGTTTGGAAAGCATTAATTCTCCACCCACCTAGAGCCCCAGGAGAATTTTCGGATTGATAGATTGGAATTCCATAGGTACAAACAGGGGGCATCAGAGATTATTGATGAATTTGTTCTAAGATGCCACTCAAAACTAGCAAAGGGTAACTTCAAGACTGAAGGGTCTGTTGAGAGGATCATCAAAGTTTTGATTGCTGGGATCAAGCACTCAGAGGTACAAAAGATCCTACTCTCAGCAAGAATGAGCATCCCAAGCTAGATGAAGCTGCATCATTATATCCAGGACACACGAGGCTAGTGACTCACACATGAGTCATTTGAACAGTCTGGATAGAGCCTCAGTACATTATGTACACCAGTACCTACGGGCATTGTGGATTGAGACATCCACCAAAGAATTGAACTGCATTCAAGTCACAGTGTCACAAATGCGGCATGAAAGGTCACTGGAAGAAACAATGCAGATCGTCAGGTGACAGTAAACAGAGATCTCAGTCTATGTCCAGACAGACCAGACGAGACAAAGGAAATCGGAGGAACCAAAGTAAAAGCCGAACCCCTACCTCGGCAAAAAAAATTGCATCCTTTTGCCAGTACTGCAGACGATGATGATCTATAGAGGGAGTTGGATGATATCTCTATAGAGTCAATCTATGTTAGACATGTCCATATTAATGGTGTTCCTGTTGATGACAGCGATGAGCTTTTCGCAACTTTGAAGTTTTCCATGAGGAACAAGCTGAGTAACCACATTTTGAGAGTAAAGGTGGACACAGGAGCACAGGGGAATGTGTTGCCTCGTCGGTGCTTCAGGAAAGTTTTTCCAGAGCTCCTAGATGACCAGGAATATCCTCTTAAGTCAGCTGTAATACTGCGACATGTCAGATTGTATGCTAACAATGAGACAGCAATACAACAATATGGTTGTTTGATATTCCCTGCCAGTACAAAGATGGGAAGTGGTTCCGCAACAACTTCTTCAAGAAAGATTACCGGAGTCCTTTTCAGGACTCCTCAATCCTCCCTCCCTCTCACATGGTGCACCCACAAGCCTACTGTATATCTTCTTCATTGTAAATACACTGCCATCCTCGGATTGCAGAGTTCAGTCAGGATGCATCTAGTTCTAGTGCACTGTGAGTAGCATCAGAGATGCAGACCAAACATGATCAAGAGTATACACAGGATCTGGTAGATAAGTACCCAGATCGGTTCCAAGTTATCAGAAGATTCCCAGGCGAATACCACATCACTCTTGAAGATAATGCAGAACCTGTTTCCATCCTCCAAGGAAGTTTCCCATCCATCTCCGAGATGAATTAAAGGAAAGAGCTGGATAGGATGGAATCCATTGAGGTCATAGAGAAGGTGACCAAGCCTACTGATTGGGTTTCCTTGTTTGATTCAGCAGGAAAAGCTACAGACAGCTGACGTGAAAACCCCACAGGTGAAGTTTTTTGGATGTCTCTACGACAAAGAAGGTGTGCATCCAGATCCTGCAAAGATTGCAGATATTACAGATTGCAGATATCTTCCAACGTCAGGCTGTTTAATTAGAGAGTTACAGCAGTTTCTAGGGATGGTACAGTTTATGTCTCCCTTCATTTCAAATCTGGCTGAGAATTTAGAAACCCTACGTGCGTTGACTAGTAAGGACAGTGAGTGGCAGTGGACTCTATCGATCACACCAGAAGGCATTTGAGCTCTTGAAATCAGTGGTGTCATCCATGTGCACTCAACATACTTTAAATCCTCAAAGCACTCAACAATCCAAGTGGATGCGTCCACAAGAGGACTAGGAGCAGCCCTACAGGAGGGGAAACCAGTCGCATTCGCGATTTAAGCATTTGACAGAAACAGAAAGCCGATATGCAAACACTGAATGAGAAATGTTAGCGGAAGTGTTTGGTTGTACAAGGTTTGACAGGTACGTGTATAGAGCAAAATTCACAGTGGAATTTGACCATAAGCCGCTGGCAAGCATCTATAGGAAAAACCTAGCCACCACTCTGCCCAAACTGCAACGGATGCTTCTCCGTTTGCAACCATACAGCTTCGAGCTTGCATACAAGTCAGAAAGAGATGGTTTGTCGAGGATCAACCCAAAGAAGCAACCTACCATGGGATTTGACAAAACCATCCATGCAATCTACATGTCTCCCAGCAAGCTAAGACAGCTACAAGAAGAGACTGAAGCTAGCAGAAGCTTGAGAGTAGGTAATCCTAACTGGCTGGCCTGAAGACGTGAAGGAAGTTCCCAAAGAACTGCGTCACTACTGGTTGTGCAGAGATTCTTTGTAAGTAGAAGATGGTCTCATTATGAAGGGGGAAAGAATCTTCATACCCAAGCGAAGTGAAGGTGAAATAGACTGGGATGCATACATCAAAAAGTGCTCTAGTTTGTGGTTCTTGTGACCACTGAGCGGCAACTACCTGAATTTTTGCACAATGATGGAAAAAAATAAGAACAATAACCACACAAACTCGTCAAGCGTGAAAGTTGCACATTAATTAGTAATCATACTTTAGATTAATCATAGTTTTGTTTGTCGCCCTCTTGAGTCCAAATAGAGAAAATAAGCCCAATGCGTGTGGATATCGATCTACTGTTCCTTTTTTTTTCGAGGTGAATATTGTGATGTGCAGGATGTTGAACTTTGTTATTCACATGATTAAAGAATAAAGTGTGAACTTAGCTTAGCTTTACATCCTATGCGAGGGATTTTTTTTTTTTTTGGGGGGGGGGGGAGGGGGGTTAATGCTGCAATTTTTTAAATTTTTTTTACTTAATGAATATAATTAGACCAACAATCATGATTATGATGATACTGATCTAATTTAATAATAATCTAACGGCCACGCCACGCCGTCTTCTATTATGATGAAATAATAGAATCGAGCTCCGAGTGAAATCAGGTTTTTGTATTGGTCCGCTAGCTATATGACTTTCACTCGGGGGTGGGGTTAGTCTCAAATAGACCACTGTATCAATGTATGAAATTATATTATGAAGATATAAAATACAAAGAGACAAATCCAGAAATAAAGTGCTTGGACACGATTTGAATTACGATGTCACTTGGTAATTATTTAATTAATATGAATGACAAATCTCATCCATCAAACCAGAATAATAGAAATAATACAATTTATATATAAATGTTGCAATAAATATAATTGCAAAGTATTCTTAAGAGTTAAAGGGCGACTTAATTCTTACTTAATTAGTTACAATCTAATGGGGAAGGGAAGGGATAGGTTAATGGAAATGAAGTTAGTAATTATGGCCACTTAGCTCGCTGATATTTCGATCGAGGACTTGACTTGGAACGGGATGCGACTGGGACGAACTTGGACGAGACTTGGAGAAACTTGACTTGGCGGGACTGGAAGCTGGACGGGAATTGGCGGGAACGAAGCTGGACGTGACTTGGAGAAACTTGACTTGGCGGGACTGGAAGCTGGACGGGAATTGGCGGGAACGAAGCTGGACGTGACTTGGAGAACTTGACTTGGCGGGACTGGAAGCTGACGGGTACGGGAATAAAGCTGGACGTGACTTTGGACTAAACTGGATACAGTTCTTTATTATGTTGAATTAACAGACACTTTCCCAAATGACTGGAGCTGGAGTTGGCATCGAGTTGACTTTAAAATACGGAAGGTGTATTTCAGAACTTGCTCAACCTGTTATTCGAATTCTCCAAAGTCCAAATCTTGAAGTATATTGTATACTGGATATTTGAAGTTGAAGCACTGATGAGTTAGAGATGGATTAGAAGGAGAAAGGTTCCGGGTGGGGACGTTCCAGGTGGGGGTTTCCAAGTGAGGATTTCATGCAAGGGATGGGGGTTTTATACCTAATTACATATTCACAATCTCGATTCCGAGATCTCCTCCTACAAAATACTCTTACACTAAACTTCACTATTTCGTTATAATTACAGTAGGTGACTGGGCGGGCATAACACTTGATGGACACTCGAACAGTCGTCCTGAACAATTTATCCTAACATTCTGATTGGGCTAGAGTAAAAATAAGGAGAAGGAGTAGAAAAGACAAAGGCTCATTGGACAGTTGGGTATATCCCTGCTACTACTTCCTGCGCTGACCCAACTCCTTTTCCAAGAAAACAAATGCTTTGTCTTCCAGCCCAAACTGGTATTCGCAGAGGCAGAAGGACAATTTATATGTTTGCTTATCATCAAAGATTGTCAACATTAACTTCCTCTCCCTGTGTTTCTAATCCTGGGGTAAATCAATCTAAGTCTTAAGTTTTGGCAACACTGGTTGAATAGGGGCTTTGTCTACTATAGGTCATGTACCTTTTCTATGTGAACAGATTTAATCCTAAGTTTTCATTCATGTGAATGGACCTAAACTCCAATAACATAAGGGGCATTCTCATTATCTACAAACATCCTATTCTTGGAATATTTGGACAAGTGGAAATGACCAGGTTATACATCTTACTATAGTTTGTTGACCTCCAGTAGAGAGGATGATGAAATAGGAGAGAGAGAGAGAGAGAGAGAGAGGGGGGGGGGTATCTGGTTTAAAGGGAGATATCTCTACTTCGCTACATCTTCCCCTTGGCCACTTGAATGGCGACCTCGCCATTCCCAAAAATGGAATATAAAAGAACACACCTCAACTTAAGTACAACTGTCTTTCCTATACTTATGGTTTACCAATTGACATCTGAAATACTACTACAACACTCAATTGATGCCTACTGCGCTCATATACAAGATATGAAGGCAATAGCATATAACACAATTATACTTTATGACCAAAGTATCCTATGTACATGTACACAAGTCATGTCCTATTACATAACAACAGAGATTAAACTCCATCTTTACAAATCCATCTATAGAAAAAATGTCAGTGCAAACTTAAAATAAATCAAATGCATGTCTAGAATGCAAATAATTACACAAAATAATAATATGTCGGTATATCCTCAGATTCCCAAACAAAATTAAATCAAGTGATATTGTATCAGAGTACAATATATCATAATATACATCATTTATGACTGTATCTAGTAGTGCGAAGATACAAAATGTATAATAAGAACTACATTTATTTTACTATTTCTTCCCTACCAATCCCAATCAACCAAATGCCTCAAATAAAAGTAACAAAACTAAAACATCTTAACCTCTACACAAAAATAAAGTGATTATCTCTATTTTATGTGAATGTTATCGATTCTTCGCAATCTAGAAAGCTTCATACTCTCTAACCTCAAACAAAACAATAATTTGTATGATTTCCTCACAAAGAAATCAGAGATACAAGATGTGTCACTGCATGTGCACATTATAACAATAATATTATGGTGCAATTAATGCCTGCGTGGAACTCATTGAGCCACAAACCATATATCAAACAACTAAGGGTGGAGTATCCCCACTCTTTAAAAAAAACAAGTTATTAGTACTTGTATCAATACTAAAGTATCAAAATCAATTGTATCACAATCTTACATATAACAAAATGTCAACTTAAAATAAAGAATGAGTTGCTTTCTCATCCATATCAAAGTTCATATTTACATTTCTTCTAACATTCTGTAATCGCACCTGGTCAACATTTTTTCCTAGACTAAAAACTGGTGCAACCATGTCACGTGTTGCTGGCAGAGTTGATAACAGAAGCACCACTAACATTAACATCATACTTGCAATGATCTCAGTTGGTGAAAACAACAAAAATATAAATTTCACAAACACTAGCAACACCAAAACATTCACCATAGACCATCCATACTTGCTATTATTGATTGGCTGTACTATTTGGCTCTGGTAGTATGCTAGCCTATTTGGTGGGCGCGGGCATCTTTGCGATCGTCTCGGAGGACAATCTTCCTCAAACATGGAGGCGGCCTCTTGCTCCTCACCAGCTAGGGCGGGGCATGTATCGGGGGTAGGACCTTCCTCTTGGTCCTCTATATCAACTATATCACTGTTAGCATCACAGCTATCTTCACTAGCAGTGCTAACATGGTCATTATCGTCCTCTAAGATTTCAGGGTCTGTTTCTTCTGGGGCTGGGTTCAGGGGCGTCAAATTACTATCATTTTCCTCAACATTCGGATTCACAATATTTACCTCGTTTTCACTTGTATCTACCACAGGGACATCCCAAACGACAACATCAATGTCATTCTCATCACATAGGCCGGGCTCTTGTTCAATCTCAATTACAGGGGCGGGAGGGGTCTTCCTTACAGGTCTAGGGGGAGGGGGCCTGGGAGGGGGTGCAGTCTTGGGCAGAAAGTTACAGGGGAGCAATAAATTGCGATGAAGCATACGGCTCTTACCACCTCCTGTTTCGGGTCGCACCTTAAACACAGGGATGTCTATATTGGGGCGCTCCATGACAACATGTGGCACCTTGCCCCATTTGTCACCAAGCTTGTTCTTTCCTCTTACCCCCACATTTCTAACTAAGACTCTATCTCCCACCACAACCTTATTTTCCTTCAGCTTCCTATCATAGGCAGTTTTATTTTTCTGATTCATCTCATTACCTCTTCCTGATGCCAAATTATAAGCATAATCAAGACGATCTCGTAAATGCGTGACATACTCGGGTGCACTAGAGGAAGAGTTATCTTTTGCATGGAGTCCTAAGTACAAGTCTATGGGGAGGCGGGGGTGTCTACCAAACATCAAATAAAAGGGGGAAAACCCAGTGACGTCATGTTTAGTGCAATTGTATGCGTGAATTAGGGGGGCAACATACAATTTCCAGTCACTCTTCTTCTCGTCAGAGAGGGTACCAAGCATACCGAGGAGTGTGCGATTCATCCGCTCACAAGAGCCATTACCTTGGGGGTGATAGGGGGTTGTCCTGGATTTATGGGTTCCTACCAAACTACACAGTTGCTTAATTACCTCGGACTCAAAGTTTCTACCTTGATCAGAGTGCAACCGTTCGGGGAATCCATAATGTACTAGAAAGTGATCAAAGAGGGCCTTGGCCGTAGTGGTTGCCGTCTGGTTTCTGGTTGGCACCGCTAATGAGTATCGAGTAAAATGATCAGTGATAACCAAAATATTCCCGTACCCACCTTTTGATTCCTCTAGGGTCAAGTAGTCCATACAAACTAATTCAAGGGGCCTATTAGTCTTCACACTAACTAAGGGGGCAGTATTTCTCGAATTTTGGACTCCTTTCCTGCGCACACAACGACCGCAACTCCCAACATAGATTTTCACATCTTTAGCTAGGAAAGGCCAAAAGAACCTCTCACGAATCAAGTCTGTGGTTCGTTCAATTCCTAGATGGCCTATTTCGTCGTGTAGGGAGTTCAAGGCTAATGTTCGATACTTTGGGGGAAGGACAAGTTGTAGGGTGAGCTTTCCCTTATCAAACCTCCTTCTGTATAAGACTCCTTGTTTAATCTCTAGCTTGTCCCACTCTCTTAACAAAATCTTCACCTGAAGTGACTCATTCCTAACCAAACCTATTGGGGGCTGTGTACCTTGTTTAACATAATCTATTACTTTTCTGATGGAAGGGTCCTTACTTTGTTCTTCCTCCCAGTCTGGGGGTATGCCAGGGAAGCTATGAGGGGGGTCACTAGAACAAGTAAAAGCATTAACAGTAGTACCCATCATTTCAACATATGGACTATCTTCCACGTCAACATGTAGGGCATAACTAACTACCGCCTGGAATGCTTCAACTGAAATTGGGGGTTCACTATCTACTGGGGACTCGGTACTACAGGTGGGCTGGGGTTGTCGAGAAAGAGCATCAGCGTCAATGTTAAGTTTACCGGAGCGATATGACAGAGTAATATCATAATTCGCTAAGGCTGCTAGCCAACGTTGCCCTGTTGCATCAAGCTTCGCCGTGGTTAGAACATAAGTGAGAGGATTATTATCTGTACAAACATGTACTTTGTTCCCATACAGGAAATCATGGAACTTATCAGTCACGGCCCATTTCAAAGCTAAAAACTCTAACTTGTGAGCAGGAGCGTTCCTTTCACTCTTATTTAAGGATCGACTGGCGTATGCTATGACCCTTTCCTTCCCGTTTTCATCTAGCTGATATAGGGCTGCGCCCAGACCAGTGGTACTTGCATCTGTATGCAATATGAAAGACTTATCAAAATCAACATATGCCAACACAGGGGGGCTCATCAGTTTTTCTTTCAACAACTGAAATGCCTTTTCACATTCGAGGGTCCACTTCCAGGGAGGGGATTTGTGTGGGGGGTTTCTATGGTTACCTTTCTTCTTACGGGGTCCACCCAGGAGATCATGCAGGGGTGTGGCTATCTTAGCAAATCCAGGGATGAATTTTCTGTAATAATTCGCAAATCCCAGAAAAGAACGAGCCTCTCGGACACAAGTAGGGGTAGCCCAACTTCTAACAGATTCAATTTTGTCGGGGTCAGTTTCGATTCCTCGATCTGAAATGATGTGGCCCAAATATTTCACTCTGGTTTGGAGGAGCTTACATTTGGATGCTTTTAGTTTGAACCCATTTTCAGCGAGGCGCTTAATGACGGTTTCTAGTCTACTAACTTGTTCATCGACAGTTCTCCCATACACTATTATGTCGTCTAAATAAACGACACAACAAGTGTGGTTTAAGTCTCCTAAGCATTTCTCCATTGCCCTCTGAAAAGTACTGGGAGCATTGCAAAGTCCGAAAGGCATGCGATTGCACTCCCACAATCCGAGCGGAGGGGGAAGTACAAAGGCAGTTTTGTGCTTATCTTTTTCCTCAACTTCTAGTTGCCAATATCCAGATTTAAGATCTAGGGAGCTAAACCACTTTGCACCATGGAGCATTTGGAGGGTCTCGTCTATTCTCGGCAAAGCATAGGAATCGCGAATTGTGCGCTGATTTAGTTTGCGGAAATCTATGCAAAATCTTAAAGTTCCATCTTTCTTGCGAACAAGAACGACAGGGCTTGCATATGGGGAGAATGATTCCCTAACGACGCCGGCTTCATGCATAGATCTTATGTGTTCCCGTACTTCTTCGTACATGGAGGGGGGGATCCGCCGGTACCGCTCCCGAAATGGCTGCGCATCATTGAGGGGGATATTGTGTTTGATGATGCTACTTCGCCCTAGATCATGATCGGATGTGCTAAAGGCATGGGAGTATTTGCCCAAAACCTTTTTCACCTTATCTACATCATAGGGGGAGGCAGGAGAGTCCGAAAAATCTAATCCCTCTATAACACCATCACCACCTTCCATTGCCTCAGGAGTTACCACGCTTTGCTTGTTTGTCTGAATGGGCCCTTGCACTTCACACACATATAGATCACCTAGAATCTGGCGTCTGTATAACCAAATGGGACTGTCAGTATGATTCTCAATCAAAATAGGGACACACCTAGATTGTTGCCGCTCGCGATCAACAAATATGACATTCTGATTTACCACCAGGCCAGTGGGGAAATCACGTATACGAGGTTCTAACATTGCTGCATATGCATATCCTACGCAAGGAAGCGATACTTCACCCTGCACAACTACTGCCTGTTTTGCAGGAATCTTAACAGCTTTCTTGGCTGCTATCCTAACAGCGCCTAGTTTGCCTTCCACGGTCGCCGGTATCGGTCGTTGCATACATGCATACACTTCTTTCCAAATAGGGGTCAAGTCCGTATGTGATTCGAAATCATTGCCAAAATCAGTATGTCCTATCTCCATACACGATTGAATAACATTTGTACCTACACATAATGGGACCTTTCGATTATAGGGGGTATCGGGGACAATCAACACAGGGGCAACTAATTCTTGGGGGATGGGGAGGGAACCTGGGAGATGAATTGAAACTTCTACATATCCTAAATAGGGGACGGGCAATCCATTTGCACCTTCAACCTTAATAAGGTTTTCAAGTGAATGGAGAGGGGTACCTTTAAGATTACATGCATAAAATGATTTACACAGAGTCGTAACTTGGGAGCCAGTGTCAATCAAGCATTTGGATCTATGTCCATTAATAACGGACATAGCTTCATTTGCTTGACCAACCATTTTCTTCATCGTAGATGGGGAAGGGGGGACATTACTAGAATTAACCTGCACCTGGTCTACCGCCTGTCCCACGGCAGAGACCCGTTTTCGTTTAAACTAAACTGTGTGTCTTGGTGGGACATGGGGGAAGAATGATAGGACATGAGAGGGGGAGGATTGGACATGAGGGGAGGGGGATGGGGCATGTTGTCATGAGGGGGCATTGTTCCCATCATGTGAGAATTAACGGGATGGGGAGGGTGCTGGTTATAGCCATGGGGTGGGGGTCCACGGAGGTTACATTCCCTAGAAAAATGGCCTACCCGTCCACAAGTATAACATGGTCCCTTGGGAGCCCTGGGAGCCCGTGGAAAATTTGATTGGGGAGGGGGTCCCTGGCGTCCTACCTCCATCTCCCTCAATCTCTCTCGAATCTCTTTCAGCTCCTTCTCGAGGTCGACCTGAGGGGACTGGACCTGCGCGGCATGCGCATTAATTTTGTGGCGGGGTCGCTGATTTTCCTGAGCATGAAAGTTCCGAAAATCTTCACTTTCCTGCTCTACCAGCCGAGCTACCCGCACAAGCTCGTCGAATGAGTCAATCACCTCATATTTATGCCGTATGGCTTGTTTAAGGCTTACATTCGACAAGCCCTTCCAAAATATCACGCGCAGCGTTTCATCCTTAGCCGACTTCGAGATGCCACTCCTATGCTCTGCCCTATCAATTAACAGCTGGAGGCGAGCGCTGAAGGCAGAAACGCCTTCCTCGGGGCTCTGCTTGGAAGAGTAGAGCTGCTGTAAGAGCGCAGCCCCACTTTCCACAGTGCCATAGAACCCCTCTAACTTGCTCAAAATATCCTGGACTGTTGTGTCCACCTCCATATGTAAAATCAATTGGGCAGCTTCACCACGCAAGGATCGCCGAACTAGCCTAGCTAAGGCTTGATGACTGCAGCTTTCATCTGTTTGGAGGCATTTTATCTCATGCATCCAAACTTCGAAAGGTACATCACCACCCTTGGGTTTCGGATCCCCAGAAAATATTGAAAGTTTGAATGGGTTCTGGATTACGGTTTGGGACCTAAGTACAGGGGGACTAACATCAATTGGTTCCTTCTTTAGTTTGAGAACAAGATTGGAGGGGGGAATTTCTAATATCTCAAGTACCTTGTCATCTAAGGTCTCTTTATTTAGTTCAGATATTGCTCGTAAAGCAAGGACACTACTAGCAAAAGCACAGTGAGCATTACCGGTGCTCTCGTCAGTTACAGAATCTTTGCCAAAGTTTAAGTGGGACACTTCCCCAATCTTTTCTAAAAATCCTCTTAAACTGTCCTCGGTAGTTGAAGGACTCAATCCCTTTACCAAAACAACACAATCTCCCTTAATAGAAGCCATTGTTTAAAGAAGTAAGGAGAGAAAGTATGAAAGAAAAATAAAGAAGTAGAAGAGGAATAGATCTAGGGGAAATAAGAGGAATAAAAGGATCTTAGGAAAGACAACTATACGATTCTTAAATCTACAACAGAAACAAAAACAGTCAAATCCCAATCTATAATATTGACTATACAAAAGAATAAGGACTTTAACAGGAAATAGTATAGACCAACGCTAAGCGGAAAATATAAAAATTTGCCAATCACTAGCGAGCATACACTTCAGCAACACATACACTCACACAAAATATTCAACCATTCATCAGATAAAGGGGGTGATATCAGAGGATTGGAATGTAATATCATCCAAAAATAAAAAAATAGAGAACATGCAGGGCTAGCGATTAAATGAAAAAAAATGATTTAAAATAAATCGATATAAAGAGTAAAGACCAAATAGTATAATTAATTTCCAAACAAATCAACTATTCCTCTGCACCATAAAGATTCAAATTCAAATCCTCAGTCAATGGAATACCTGCACTCAAATCTCAATGATAATGTATACAACTTTACACACACAAAAAAAAAGGTGTGAAATTGTTAAACTGTCTACAAAACTATTTTACATATACAAGCACCTTTTTTACTGACAGGGACTTGGCATCAAACCTGTCTTTTTTTAACAAAAATAATTTTGGGAGCGTTACAGCTTTTTGTTGAAATATTTAAAACCAAAATCCTACTAGAGCATTCGTGCTGATAACGCGAAGGTCGTGGGTTCCGTCTAACGGCCACGCCACGCCGTCTTCTATTATGATGAAATAATAGAATCGAGCTCCGAGTGAAATCAGGTTTTTGTATTGGTCCGCTAGCTATATGACTTTCACTCGGGGGTGGGGTTAGTCTCAAATAGACCACTGTATCAATGTATGAAATTATATTATGAAGATATAAAATACAAAGAGACAAATCCAGAAATAAAGTGCTTGGACACGATTTGAATTACGATGTCACTTGGTAATTATTTAATTAATATGAATGACAAATCTCATCCATCAAACCAGAATAATAGAAATAATACAATTTATATATAAATGTTGCAATAAATATAATTGCAAAGTATTCTTAAGAGTTAAAGGGCGACTTAATTCTTACTTAATTAGTTACAATCTAATGGGGAAGGGAAGGGATAGGTTAATGGAAATGAAGTTAGTAATTATGGCCACTTAGCTCGCTGATATTTCGATCGAGGACTTGACTTGGAACGGGATGCGACTGGGACGAACTTGGACGAGACTTGGAGAAACTTGACTTGGCGGGACTGGAAGCTGGACGGGAATTGGCGGGAACGAAGCTGGACGTGACTTGGAGAAACTTGACTTGGCGGGACTGGAAGCTGGACGGGAATTGGCGGGAACGAAGCTGGACGTGACTTGGAGAACTTGACTTGGCGGGACTGGAAGCTGACGGGTACGGGAATAAAGCTGGACGTGACTTTGGACTAAACTGGATACAGTTCTTTATTATGTTGAATTAACAGACACTTTCCCAAATGACTGGAGCTGGAGTTGGCATCGAGTTGACTTTAAAATACGGAAGGTGTATTTCAGAACTTGCTCAACCTGTTATTCGAATTCTCCAAAGTCCAAATCTTGAAGTATATTGTATACTGGATATTTGAAGTTGAAGCACTGATGAGTTAGAGATGGATTAGAAGGAGAAAGGTTCCGGGTGGGGACGTTCCAGGTGGGGGTTTCCAAGTGAGGATTTCATGCAAGGGATGGGGGTTTTATACCTAATTACATATTCACAATCTCGATTCCGAGATCTCCTCCTACAAAATACTCTTACACTAAACTTCACTATTTCGTTATAATTACAGTAGGTGACTGGGCGGGCATAACACTTGATGGACACTCGAACAGTCGTCCTGAACAATTTATCCTAACATTCTGATTGGGCTAGAGTAAAAATAAGGAGAAGGAGTAGAAAAGACAAAGGCTCATTGGACAGTTGGGTATATCCCTGCTACTACTTCCTGCGCTGACCCAACTCCTTTTCCAAGAAAACAAATGCTTTGTCTTCCAGCCCAAACTGGTATTCGCAGAGGCAGAAGGACAATTTATATGTTTGCTTATCATCAAAGATTGTCAACATTAACTTCCTCTCCCTGTGTTTCTAATCCTGGGGTAAATAAATCTAAGTCTTAAGTTTTGGCAACACTGGTTGAATAGGGGCTTTGTCTACTATAGGTCATGTACCTTTTCTATGTGAACAGATTTAATCCTAAGTTTTCATTCATGTGAATGGACCTAAACTCCAATAACATAAGGGGCATTCTCATTATCTACAAACATCCTATTCTTGGAATATTTGGACAAGTGGAAATGACCAGGTTATACATCTTACTATAGTTTGTTGACCTCCAGTAGAGAGGATGATGAAATAGGAGAGAGAGAGAGAGAGAGAGAGAGGGGGGGGGGGTATCTGGTTTAAAGGGAGATATCTCTACTTCGCTACATCAACATAAATAATAACTATAACTAGACATATAATACTTGTTTGGAACAAGTATAGGTGGGCTGGTCAACTTAAATTTGAGACAAAATAGAGCAAAAATAAGCGAGATACTGCTTAAATATTCTTGAAAAACAATATCATGTAGTTTCATGACGTGAACGAAATTCACCTTCTATAGGGATAACGCAAATTATGAAGGCCTTTTGACATGAGGCCTTTAATCGAGATTTTCACTATGATGACGTCATCAAAATGAAAAATGGTTATTACTGAGCTGATAGAGAATTGTCTTAGCTACAACATATCGAAATTTTGAAGAAAATCGATCAATATTTACAGAGATACAATCAATTTTCCATAAATATGCTGACGTCATAATATGCAAATTCGTATTTTGAGTTCCAAGGCCATTATGATGATGTCACGATACACCTAATGGCCAAATGAGACATGGAATCATATTTCCCACTCATACTCTATCTAAATATGAAAAAAATTGAAGGTCACGGTTCATTCCAAAGAGCTATAATGAATTTTGTATAGGCATGTTTTTGCCCATATATGCTATGTATTAAAAGAGCTCGCGCGCACTGACATTTATCTTGAATTGACGCTCATCTTGTTATTAATGGTCATAAAGAGATAAACATGGTATCAAACTCCTTGAAAAAATATAATAAATATCATGAAGAAAAAAAAATGGCGATTTTATGTTTTGTAATGGTGTTACGCGCGAAAACGCGCGCGCATGCACTTACGCGCGATTTTTTATAAAATGCTTTAAATGACCTGAAACGTATGCAAAACAAATTTGAGACGATTTTGAGCATTTAAAAATTTTGCGCGCGCACTGACGCGCGGACGTACGCGGACGCGCGCGTTTTTTGACCTGAAATTGACCGGACACATATTGACCTTGATCGTGATAAATATGAATGAGAAATGAATTACCGTTATGAAAATATGATCATGAGTACATTTTCAGAAAATTTCACAAAATGGCGCCTAGATGACGTCATCAATCAAGGTCAAGGTTGAAAACTTTGCTGTGCCTTGTGCATATGCCTATACATATGTGTACCAAATTTTAAAATATTTGATTGAGCCATTTTCAAATTATCTTGCACACAAAAAAGTGGGTCGAAATAAGAAAAATAAATAATAAAGAATAATAAAGGCAATTTTAACAAAATTATAAGGTGGTCTGTATTAGATACAGCCCACCTAATAAGCATGATAACAATGATAATACTAACAATAAAGATGATATATTGATATGAACATGAAAGTGATATTTATGATAAATTATATAGATCTTGATTCAATTATAATTAGTGAAGTAATTTTTATTAATATTAGGATGATTATATTATTTTAAACTATCATCATTGCTTTGTGTTGATACGTGTATATGCTCATCACATTTTCTTTTCCTTGACTCTCTGATCTTCTTTTCCAAAGTATCCTTCACCCACATTTTACTCTCATGTCACCCCCTCCCCCCCCCCCCCTCCTTGACTCTCTCTCTCTGATTTTTTCTCTCTATACATTCACTGTCTTTTGCTCTCTCTCTCTCTCTCTCTCTCTCTATCTCACTCATTGTTTCTTTAATCTCTATCTCTCTATCTCAATCTTCCTTTCTTGCCTAATTCAACCCCCTCCCCCCCTGCAACATCGCAGACCGTAAATAATTTTGACTGAATGACAAAAAGTATCCACACAAGGACAAAAGCATCATCATATTCAATTTGTATAATATTGATAACAGTACTGAACATTATCATAACTTGCACATTTGACACATAATAAATGCATGTAGTTATTATTTTACGTTTTCAGCTTTTCTTCATTAACAGCATTTCATGAGATACTATGTCATTAACCTTTCTCTTCTTATTCTGAGTTGCACATCCATTGAGTATGCAGTGTAACAATAAAGTTATGCGTGCACATACTAATCATGTGTATCAATTTCAACCACATATATGTACATACATTAGCTTTGAATAACTATCAACATACATATACCGGTAAACAAAACATAAATATAAAGTATGCAATACATGTACGTACACAAATCTTCAGCATTATATCATTTTTCTAAGGACACAGATAAATTCCAATATAAATTAATATGAAACCGTGTCAAAATCGTCACAATATTAAGACAAACTGGTATTTCTTGCAAAACAAAATATCTAGTTGAAAAATTTCTTTCGCTCACGTTTTAATACCAAGCTACTTGTAAATATAGGCAAATAATAGGAAGATTTGTGCAAGAACTTAGATAGAAGTGTGATTAAAGCAATGAATATTCAAATAATGATATATTGACCATGATAAACATGCTCAAATAAAAATAGAATATCACCTCTTCATTGATTTATACACTTATACAAGTGATTTTGATACATGAATATAAAACAAGTGAATTGGTGTTCTGTTAATACAGCTTTTAAAAAAAACCTATAAGAATTTACCACTTTTACGAGTCATTCGAAAAATGACAAACTATTCTTACTGCCTTCATCGCAAGGGATTTTGAAACATACATGTAGAATTGTAGATATATGTTAATACAACTCAAAATATAAGAATTATCTACCAAGTGACATACTATTCTTGCAGTGCATCACAAGTGATTGTGATACATGAATTATAGGAAGCGAGATGGATGGCTCAGTCGGTAAAGCGTCTGCCTGTCAAACCAAAGATCTCTGGTTCGAATCCCATGCACCCAGGCGGATGACTGAAGCCTGCGTTGTGTGTAAACGTGACCTTCCCCTTGTTTCATAGACACAGGCTATGTTAAGTGGAAAACAATCTATCCCTCGGATAGGACTTTAAATGGAGGCCCCGTGTACAGGAAAGTCACACCCTTGCACTATTCGTATAAGAGTAGGAGGAAACCCCGGTGTAGTGGTCCACCCGCATACCCCAATCAGGCAAAGTATATATATGGCATCAGCAAGAATCTTCAGTATTGAAGGAGGCAGAATGGCAGATTATCTTGAAGAAGAAGAAAAAAAACAAGTGGATTGGTTTTCTGTTAATTTACAACATCGAAATAGAAGATTTCTCTACCAAGTCACATACCGTACTATTTTTGCAGTACATCGCGATTGGTTTGAATACTTAAAAAGATTAATATATGGTAATGATACTTGAAATTAAACAAGTTCTGTTAATACAGCTCGAATTATAAGAATTCTCCTTAACCTCCACAAGCTATTGGCAAATTGGAAAAGTGACATACTATTTGTGCACTACAATGTACATCGCAAGTGATGTTTATACATGAATATGATATAAGTTTTCATACAGCTCGAATTGTGGTGGAGTGAGATTAAGAATCCATATATTGTCGGTCTATTTCGCTTGCAAAATTGTAATGACTTTGCGATCATTTGCCCGTTTTGTTCAAGTTCAAGTTTATTTTGTCTTCCAGAAAACACATGTGACAAAATATAATAGAGTATAATCATAACAGTACAATAACAGTACAATGTAGAATAGAGAAAGACGAGGAGACCTTGGTTGAAGCACAGCTTGTTAAGTTAAGGCCCCCTCATATGGTGTGACAAAGATAACTGATTCATGAATACAACAACAAATATGGCATATATAAAACTATTTACAAAATACTCTCAGAGAACAACTACCCAACGATGCATCGACCACAGCATGGATGACTACAACAAGTATACCTGAAGATGCGCACATTCCCATCACACCGGGTGAGCTAACAAACTCACCATGTGAGTGAAAAAAATGTATCATATGAGCAAAAATCAACCCACCCATGGGAGGGCGATCTAATATGGACAAACCCAAGCTGACACCAAGTCGAGACATTGATGAGTTATTGCTCTCTGAGTGCAGAGGTCAAGAACGACAAGTAGGAATATATGGTATATGTACAGATGAGAAAGAAGAAGAGAGAGAAAAAAAAAGAAAAGGGATAGCTAGAAGGGGATTATGTCAAAGTCAAGAAATAACAAAAAAATAGATCGAGAGTAGAGTTTAATATGCTACAGTACACGAAAAATGAAGCTTGATAACACATTCATGTGTCATCGACATACTTGTGAAGTAAATATGACTTAAGTCTACGTTTAAAAACTGAGATACTTGAAGCATTTGTTATAGTAGTATCAAGTGAATTCCAGAACCTGGGGCCAGTGGACATTAGAGTATTCAGAGTGAATGTTGTCCTTGTCTTTGTAAACAAACTTGGATGGTATTGGTAGATGCTCTACAGCTAGTGACCTGACTGACTTCAATGTTATTTCGGGGTCACAGATACCTTAATTATGTCAGACGTTAAACGAGTTTAAACCAGAACAAATTTACATTACTGTGAATATAGCCCTACTCCGTACTCTAGCCTACTCTAGCTCTGCTCTGTAGGTTAATGCAATTCAGGTACAATTTTAGACACCTAAATTGCAGTAATACTAAAACACAATAAATATCACATCTACACATCATATCGTATTGGTACGAACATGATTCGATTTATTGTCTAAACATGGCATCATGCCACTATTTGCCAAACAAAGGCCATGCAAGTGCTAGTGCATACATACAGCTACATAGCCCACCTTGTTGTTGTGCATACATCGTCACTCATTGCATCGTCTGCTTTGGTTGCGATGACACTTTCTGGACGATTCTTCAGCTCTTTCCATAGGGTGGAACACTCTAAAAACTGATTGAAGTTTTTCTCTAAAAAGGGAATAACTCGTTCATGGGTTTCGATTGCGTGCATGAAACAGTAAAAAGAAGTTTTCCCCTCAGAATCATCAGCTTCCGACGCAATGATGAAGACATGTACGCGTCCATCTTGTACAGTGAAGGTGATTTGCAACGAGTGATGCGATTGGTCGAGAGAGGATTCACCCTTCCAAATCGGATGAAACGCGCAAGCTGGTTGGCTTACGATCATGCTGAAAAAATAAATATTTTTCTCGGTTTTTTTCAAATTACTAAAAAATGTTCCATTTTCACGCTTGTCGAGTTTGAGACAAGACATTTATAATATTTATACATAATATCTGAGAATATAAGGTAGTTGTCTAACGGTGGTCACAAGAAATCGACTTTTTGGGCTTTGCATCCCGGTCTAAAAGTGAAGATATTTGAGAACTACCCCGATTGACAGTAGTTTACCATCACCAGCTGAACTACTACAGGGGAGAAAGTTCAGTAGTAACCTACCCATGAAGGTGAATCACTCACCACACCGTGATGAAATCTATGAGAAACTCCAACAGTGCCAAGAAAGGCAGAGGGAAGTATTTGATGTAAGAGGAGTTAGAGATCTACCCCCACTGCCTTTGGGTCAGAAAGTGACAATGCTAGATCAGGAACCCAGCAACTATTATCGGACAGTGCCAAGAACCCAGATCATACATGATACAGACACCCAATAGAAGTCTTTGAGTGAATTGTATCTGTATGGTGTGAAGTTTTACATCAAACCATTGTTTGCTAGAAACTATTTCACTTTATGGCAACCTGTTTGCTCTGACTTGAGGAGGTTCTAAAACTGACTTGTTTCTATCAAACTAAAAATTTAAATCATTGCAAGAGAAGTCACCTATCATTCACCTTAAAGGGATCGTTTAACAATGTTAAATCTGAGTTGCACGGCCCTATGTGTTATCAGTGTCTGTGATATGGTGTAATATTGAAGTCCTAAAAAAAAAAAACGCACTTCAAAATGATCAAGAAGTGCCTCAAAAAAGTAAAAATCTTTGAGTGACCGGTTTTACCATACTCGTTTTCCCCAATAGACTGTAGTGTTATGAAAACCGTCAGGCTAACGGTTTTCAAAATTTGTAATTCAAATCATAAATATCTTGATAATCAGACAGGCGATCGGCTTGTAAAAGTCACGGGGTTCCTGACTGACCTAAAGGTTTATAATTATCATTGCAGCATGAGCTAAATCCAGAAGTTTGTTTCAGAATCTGAGACAAAGTTACCGGATCCCTTTAAGAAGCTTTAGACTTCCCTCAAAGGGATCGTTTACGTGTTATCAGTGTCTGTGATAGGGTGTAATATTTAAGCCCTAACAAAATTGCGCTTCAAAATGATCAAGAAGTGCCTCAAAAAAGTAAAAATCTTTGAGTGACCGGTTTTACCATACTCGTTTTCCCCAATAGACTGTAGTGTTATGAAAACCGTCAGGCGAACGGTTTTCAGAATTTGTAATTCCAATCATAAATATCTTGATAATCAGACAGGCGATCAGCTTGTAAAAGTCATAGGGTTCCTGACTGACCTAAAGGTTTATAATTATCATTGCAGCATGAGCTAAATCCAGAATTTTGTTTCAGAATCTGAGACAAAGTTACCGGATCCCTTAAGTACACCAGGAGGTAATCAATGTAACTTGCACTAGCTGTTTCCATTTCCCCTGAAATTGAGAGAAATTACTCCTAAAACCAAGGAAGAGAAATTACACTACTTATAAATCGTGTTTATCGGTAGCCATATTAGGGCATATAGAGTGTTATGTCTACATGTAGTTTTTTCATTGCCACAGATCTTATTTTTTTTAGTTACATCGATTTTGCACTTCATTCAGAGAAGACATGAAGGTCTTATTACTTTGAAGCCATGGTAAGGACTCTTATGTAGACCGAGACATATCAATATTCTTCCATGGAAGCGAATGGGATCTTTTTCTGGCTCCTGGATGTAGCTCGTGGTAATTATTCCATCACCCTCAAACAAATCAGGCATTTCCTAGTGAGCCTGTGTAATTTACATCATTAAGATAGTTTCCTAATTCATTTTATTTAATTTTGTTTTGGGGTTGGAGATTATGTACTCAATTTTTTTCAACCCAAGCTGGATATGGGGGATCTACATGGGTGGGGATTGAAAACTTTGCATCCTCAAATCGATTTTAGGAGGGAAATTGACATTTATGCATCCCATAAGGCCTAAAAAAAAGATGTTGTATTGCCCTTTAGATGCCAAAACATGGATCGGTCAGTCTGAATTTTTTTAAACTCCCTCTCTGGGCTGATATTTTTCAGTTTTGAATGCTTCAATACATTTTTTTCTTTAAAAAAAAAACCTCTTTAAAAAGCAGAACGTCGATTTCAACATTTTTGGGTCGGTCGCAAAGGGCAATACAACATTTTTTTTAAGGCCTAATAGAGGTTGGGGATGGGGCAATTTATTCAAATTTATGCATCCCAAGATGGAAAGGGGCAAATTAAACCCCTGCATCCCAAAATGAATGGAATCTTTGTAACCCCAAAGTGGCTGGGGTGAGGGTGGAATGAATGCACCCAAATATTGATAGAGGATTGAACTTGTGCATTAAAAAATGGTTGGAGGATTGGCATTATGGTTAGCATTGATTAGAGGAGGATTGAAGTTTATCCATACCGAGATGTACTTGGGGATAGGGGTGGTTGTAACTGGTGTAGTTCAAGATTGAAAGGGGGAAGCTGTTTAAAGACCATTGTGGTGGGGGGAAATGACAACATGGGATATTGTAGCTGTTGTAGATTCACATAGTTGGCAACCATTTGTAAAAAGAATTTCTATAATTGCACCATATTCCTGGTACACAGGAATTATTCAGAATGAGCATTTTTGTTTTCAGAAATATTTTCCTTCTAAAATGAATGATCCAATTGAAGCTGATCATAATGAGCAGTTACCCTTCTGATTCATATAAAACTACTGTGTGCTCTTAGAATATTTAGTAGAGACTTTTATGATATGGAGATCCAGTAATCCAGAATTGACTTTCTAGTTGGGTAGTCGTTGTCTCATCCTTTCCAGGACCAACATCAATTCATGATCAGTTGATGAGCTTTAATGACTGTTAGCTTTAATAGTCATTTTGCTTGATGCTACTTTTAGATATCATTGTTCAATCACAGAAATTTCCCATCAGATAATGCTATAATTCAGCAGTATAAGGCTGCATTATTGTGGAGCCTTTCAATAATTTTCTATATTAATAGGGAGTATATAATAGACCTACCTTTGTAGGGGAAACAGATCTGCTAACAATTTTTATCCATGTCGATCACGATTTTGCGTGATTTCAACATTGCAAGAGCTCCAACTTTTAGTGATAATATAGATGGAGTCCTATTGTATGGGGAGAGGTAATTATGTGTTACATATTCCCTCTTCATGTGTTTAACTCAGTAACAAGCAGCATTGTGTTTTACATGTGTACATGCATATGAGCACCTGAAATGCACCACACTTGACCTGATCAAAACGTTTCTTCACAGAATTTTTCCTGACACATGTAGGAATCGACTTGTCTAGATTTACATGTCACTCTACTCAATCTTGACAGAGTGGCCACATAATGGACAGATTCAAGGAAAGTGAATGGGGTAAGAGGGTTTAAGGTAAGGAAATGAATGGGAGAAAACAAGAAGAAGAACAGAAAAGCAAAGGACAAGAGAAAGGAGAAGAAAGGAAACAAGGGTGGAAAAAAGTGAAAAATATTAAGAGGTAGGATATCCTAAGTAAAGGCCAAGAAGAAACCAAACTCTTTTAAGAGGTATCTGAGAATCACTCACCCATGTTCTCCTTGATGTTCCGCTTCATGGTTGACTTTCCCAAGTGTGGTCCATGATCTGATGATGCAGAAAGAAGCTTTTGTCTGAATTCACTGACTTCTCTCCTGGAAGCTGGATGGCACCTAAATTACTCTGACTCATCAAACAAAAGGTTAGGTACTGAACAGATGGTACAAGTTTCTAAGAGCCAGCAAGATAATAACCATGTTTTAGCATCTGCCTGTATATTCACCAAAATAATTTTGCTCCCATCCCTATAATATTGTAGAAGATATTTATACTTACCTGATCAGCCACATGCCCTCCCTCTCCTTAACCCAATATCTCTCGCTATCTCTCCCCCCCCCCCCTTTCTCTTCTCTTTCTCACTCTCTCTCTCTTCTTTCTCTCTCTCTCTCCTCTCTCTCCTCTCCCTCCTCTCTCTCCTCTCCCTCTCTCTCCTCTCACCCCTCTCACCCTCCTCTTTTTCCCTTCCTCCTCTCTCCCAAACTCTCTCTATACCCCTCTCCCTAACTCGATATTTCTATATCTCATTATCTCTCTCCCTCTCTCCCCCTCTCTTCTCATTCCACCCCAACCCCTCCTCCTCACTTTCTCACATAGCTCTCTATATCTGCCCTACTTCACCTAAGCCTTGCTTGATTGTCTCTCTCATTATTAGATAATGATATAAAAGGATGGCCAGATATACTTCATATATATCATTCCTAGAGAATGAATAAAAGGGACATATGAGCTGTTATCTGTTATGCATAGTGAATGAAGAGATGGCCTTATGCTTTATAAAAACATTATTTGAGAATCTTCCTCCACGCAAGTCCTGTCCAAGTGCAGGATGCAGGATCGAGCGTAATTGGCAGAACCCTCCAGGTATTTGAAAGTACATGGTTCCGATAGGAGGGGGCAGAGACCAAAAGCTCTTCGTTCCTATAAAATGAAGAGAAAGGATAACTGAATTCTCTATCAGTTGAAGAGATGGGTCCCGAATGCTATATCATTAAACCAATTCTGTAACACATTCAGATTTCCTTGTTGAATGAGACTTTTGTCTACAGTGATGGCAGGCTTCATCAGATGACTGGTGGTGATGAATAGCTGTAGCTGCAAGACTGGCAGTCGGAGAGGATGGGCGAATGGGAATATACAAAGAAAATAGTTACTGTTCCTTCACGTCTTGAATCCAGTCATGTTCTGATTCCATTTGTATACAGCCTCTCTAATCCACTGAGTTGGTTTGTCATCGATGATACTATGCTTCCAATTGATTATTCCAGTAGACATGGTCGCTGATGACATATTTTTATGTGGCATCATCTTCCTGAAGTTTGCTAACATTTCTGCTTTCTTTTGATGTTATGAATTCTCACTAAAGCTATTATTATTATTATTATTAATATTATTATTATAATAAATTGCTGAGCTTTTGATTTTGTACCTCCTTGTGTCGCTCCTAAAAAGGAATGTGATACATCACTCTAGCTTGTAGAGTCTGCTTATCCCTAGGTCAGATCAGTAATCCACATATTTTGAAGAGAGGAAGCGAGGAAGCGAGGAAGCTGATATGTTGTACTTCTTGTAGACTCTAATTCTGTTGACTTGGAGGATGATAACCTTATCACCTGGCATTTTGTTAAATAACTCATGTGGTTATGTGCTCTTGAAAATGTTGATGAGAACATGAAGACATTAAGAAGAAGCTAAATCCTTGATGTAGTTATCCAAGTGAGCTCAAAGATTTCCTTTCCTTGTTTTGCAACAAAATCCTCCCCTCAGTTCTTTTTATTGGATTCTTCAGGTCCAGTCTGACTGGAACATTCCTAATGTTTACACCATAAGTCGAACATGTGATCTTTTTGATGTCAAAACAGTTTCCACACATTCCTAGTCACTCCATTTTGTTTCCTTGAAGACGATTATCCTCTTTGTACATTCCCATTATGTCGACCGGTAGGACTGCCACTCTCCCAGCTAAGGCTAAGCTTCACTCCCACTCCTCTGACAAGTCTGCTGTCTTTTGAAGCAATAGGTCTCACAAGAAAATATATTTGAAAATGTAGTCAGAAATTTTTGGCTAATCAACTCTATGAACCTTTTCAAGGATGCTTTGACATTCAGACAGAATGAATTTAAAGATGTGGCAAAATGTGCTCTACCATTCTTAAAGAATGATTTGAAAGGATGGCCTGAAATGATCTACTATTCTCAGTGCTTAGGAGGGGACAAAACAACTTAATCCCTATAACCCTCTTTCCTTCCTGTCTTGTGCAGGTGTAACACTTCCCCTGATTTCCTGGTTTCATGCACAGGTGGTGGCTGTCACATGACACTTCCGTTTAACATCCTATCTGGAGGATTGTTATCTAGGCTGAGTGTATAGAACAAGGGAGGGTTCTAGTAATAGTTGACTAATGCTTCATTCATCTGCCGGAGTTGGATTGGAATCCATGATCTTTAGTTTGACAGACAGACGCTCTTCTGACCGGGGTAACTTGGTCACTGGCATGTTGATTTCATGAGGACCTGTTGCAGTTCCAATGGGCCATAAAGCATTTAGAATACTTTTTGCAGGACTTCTGAGGTAGTGTCAGTAGTGTACAGTGATGATGTGCAACTGAACACTGTAGTCCCGCAATAGTTTGCAGATTAGGTTTTTCTGCATTTGTCTTTCTTGTCCCTTGTTTAATTGGCAGGCCCCTCATAAAAAGTCAACCCTGTTTTTAAATGGTAAGTGTGCTCATAAACAGCGATATATTTTAGGTGTTGCTAGAAAGGATCATCATGGGAATTAAAAGAGGAGATTCAGGGGCAGAGTAAGCTATATTACTCAACTAAGATCAAATCATATATAATGGGGTAGAATATGCAGAGATTAGCTGCAGGGGAAACCACCAAATGCTGCTTTGGTTCTAGGTTTTAGTAAGTCAGTTTATCTGCATTCTGAATACTTCAAGGTCTATTAAATTGGTCTTTCACACCTAACTGTTGCAGGTGTCTGCCAAGCCTCAGACTGAAGAGGACTTTCACAAAGCTAGTGAATCAGTTACATCTATATATACTGATCATATCTTAGTTTAACACATCCAGGTTCATTAGATTGTTGATAATCACAAGTGTCTTTCAAGCCTTAGACTCGTGAGGAGTTTCACAAAGCCAGTGAGCCAGTGAATCAATTCTATCTTTATACTGACCTCATTTCAAAGTATTAGGTTTGCATGCTGATTATCATAGGTGTCTTGTAAGCCTCATACTTACTAGGACAATTAATCCACAATGCTAGTCAGTTTTTATTTGCTGTCAATTTAGGATGACATAAACACATGTCATGGTATTGGATACTTGAGCTACATTGTAAGCCTCAGAGTCATGAGGACCTTCACAAATCATCACAATTGACTTATAGATTTTCATGCTTAAAATCATCAGTGTGTCCTCAAACTTTTGAAGATTTCCACAATACTTGTAAAGCAATTATTTTGACCATATCTGATATAAAATCAGATGTGCATGGTAAAAGTCATCAGTGTCCTCATACTTGTAAAGCTTATCTGTACTAGTTTACAGGAGGGATTAGACCACACTGCAAGGACACTGGACAGGTGGTTATTTCATCAACTCAGCTCTCAGTTAACATAAGATAAAGAGGATCATGGGGGACCAATGGTCACTGATTAGGCATTGTGTGTTATATAGAGGGCGCAAGTAGCTACAAGTAGTGCAGTGGGCCTTTAAGGACTTCCACAATACCAGTGAATGAAATATTGAGCACATCTGATTTCTAAGATGTGTATGCTGATAATCATCAGTGTCTTGCAAGCCTCTTAGTTACTAGGACATTTATTGCGTTAGATCTTCTGATAATCATTTCTAAGTCTCGGACTCGTGAGGACTTGTTGTAAAGTTGGAAAATATCAGTTTTATCTGCATCACCAGTAAACGAAGGTGTAAAACACGCTGATAAACATAGGTGTACCGGTATCTTAATTCTTGTCCTAATATAAAGAGACAAGATTGGAGCTCATCTCTCAGACTATTTGAATGGATGCAAATACAGTTTACAGTCATACTTGTAGTGCTAATATTTGCTCATATTTTGTGGTTAAAAATGCAATGAACTTCAATTGCATTAGTGATTGGCTTTGATGTTGAACATGTATCTCAAAGCTGTCTAATATTACTTTGTAGAAGTGAGATACCGTGCACATGGAACTATCATAATATAGCCTTCACTTCTGTTTAAGCATGCCATGTCTGGCTTAGACGACAGATAGTTGTCTTTTAACAGGGAAATACCAGCTCATTTCTTGAAGAGTATTGGATATTTAAAAAAAATATTGATCACTTTCATCAGACATCCAAAACATATAAGGCATATCTTATTGTTAAAAAATCCATAGAGTTGATGAATGTTGATTGTTTTGAACAAATCTTATACAAAAATATATATTTTCACTCAATGCTCTCATTCTATTTCACAATCAAATTAGCGGCTAGCAAATATTGCAATAAGCCTCTGGATAAAGAAAAGAATGGTAGTTAGTAAGGGAGGAAAGAAGAGAAAGTAAAGAGATACCAACAAAAATATACATACTTACCATGATGCAGGCATAAGTAGAATACTTTTTTGTGCTTTGGGCTTTCCCTACCCCCAAACTTGGCCAAATAAGGATATAGAGATGTGCAAGAAACGTTGGGATGTTGTATTCTACATACTTCAAAGACCTCTATATTAATTCCTGCAAGCAAATGTATATTTTGGACAGGCAAACAATGCTAATTAACATGCTTATCTTACCATACTGACTCCATGAAACTTGCTTCTCATCTGTCCAGTGTCAAACCAGATGCCTGGGTCTTCATAATTCAAGTGTCAAACAGTTTCCATGAGAGAGGTCAGTGATTCCAAACAAAGGCTTCTTTCAACATCATCGTCACATGGACCACACTGTGGAAGAGACAACCTTGAAAACCAGAACAAAAAGGAGGACATGGGTTCGAGTGCCCAGATCTCTGAAAAGAGGTTAGTAACTGCTTGGTCTTTAAGTAGGATATGGAAGTGGAAAGAGACAGAAAGAGAAAGAAAGAGTGAGAAACAAAGATATTTATAGAGAGAGAAATGAAGACAGAATGAGAAAGTAAGAAAAGAAATAGGTATATATATATATATATATAAGGTAGCAGCCAATCTTTCCCTGTCCAGAGCCATAGATAATGAAGTGCTGATACAGCACTCAAGAATGAGGAGTTCATCTACAAGGTCGAAAAGAAGACTTTGAAAAGCCCGGTAAGTGTGGTGATAAGCAGAAGGGTGCAATCAAACTAAAGCAACCCAATGTGCATCTTGTTTTCCCGCCATACTTTTGTGTTTATTTAAATCAATATAAAAACATGGATCAGCCTTTGTCTATAGCAACTGTTGTGATCAAGAGGGTAAAGGGAAAATGCTTAATAAAGATAATAAAGATAATAAAGATTTGGAGGAGGGATAGTGAAGAATAAGAGAAAGGAAATAGAGAAGATAAGGAATTATCAAAGGTACCCAGTTTTTAAAAAGGTGAGACTGTAGGAATAACGAAATATGATAAAAAGGAGCTGGATGTAAAAGGGTTGGTCGAGGTGAATTTTTGTTAATGGGAGCATATCTAACAATTTAAGATTAAAGGAATTTGTGTGTTTTATAGGTTGGAAGTTTTGGGATGAGAGTATGTTTAAAGGAGAAGGGAAAGAAAAGAAGGCTTGCTCCCATTATAGAACTTTATCGAAACAATTCTCACACCGGGGGTAATACAATTTTGGGAGATTCTAGGACACACGAGATAGGGAAATAGGAAAGGTCACTTTGTGGATAATAATTACTGATTGGGCAAAGGGATTTTATTGACTTGTGCATGAATACAAAGCTCATTTGGGATTGAACAGTGTATTGGGGCTGGGTTTGGGATACATGGATAATCCTGAGATTAGTGGCATATAAAAAGTGATATAAAATTCGAGAGGGAGTAGAGTACAGAAGAGCACAATAGAGCATAGAAGTAGAAGACGGTATAGAGTACCCCGGGGGGAAAAGAAGGAAGTAGAAGCCATGAGCCGAATAAACTCTTGAAGATATTTTATAACAACTTAACCATGTTGCACATCCCTTCTAGATGTTTGCCCTTTTCTTCTCTCTTAAACTGATTCTGGCGTATAAGTATATATATTGTGCAGAGAAGTTAGACCTCCGACCAAGAGACATGAAATAACTATTTCCAGCTACGTTGAGTATTGTGTTATAAGTAATATGAACTCTGTAGTGATCTAGCCGAGGAGAGACATGGAAGACAACTGGTAAATTCTTGTTATCCTTTTTGGCCTAGATTGAAATCCAGAACTTGTAATTATCCTTAAGGGGATCCGGTAACTTTGTCTCAGATTCTGAAACAAAATCCTGGATTTAGCTCATGCTGCAATCATAACTATAAACCTTTAGGTCAGTAAGGAACCCAATGACTTTAACAAGCCGATCACCCCTCTAATTATCAAGATATTTATGATTGGAATTAC
This sequence comes from Strongylocentrotus droebachiensis, assembly GCA_035222895.1. Taxonomy (NCBI): domain Eukaryota; kingdom Metazoa; phylum Echinodermata; class Echinoidea; order Camarodonta; family Strongylocentrotidae; genus Strongylocentrotus; species Strongylocentrotus droebachiensis. The sequence continues at coordinate 79,806 of JAVYIG010007256.1, forward strand.
AAATTTTGAAAACTGTTTACCAAACTTGTATCTCGTGTATCTCAGATTTAACATTGTTAAACGATCCCTTAAATTCTGGGTCTCCTGGTGTTGTTGGATGAGAGACAGAGAGGGGGAGAGAGACTATGAATGAGAGAGTAGTCTTTTACATTTTGGTTAAATTTTTTAAGCATTTATTATTTCAATTTAATTAGGTCTATGTGAACTAACCTCATCCTATCACTAATTATTATCACAATTGTACTTTTCTTTTATAGACAGTATCTGGGGTCCCCATACAGTTGATAGGTCTGTAGACAATTATAATGCCAATTTACCCCGTTTTAATTCAAAGTTTTGGTGTCCAAATTCCAGTCAGGTTGACACATTTTCTGTTTCGTGGGAATCTGATAATAATTGGATAGTTCCCCCATTCCCACATTAGGTCAAGCCATCAAAAATGTCAAGGCATAAAATGCCCTAGCCACTCTGGTGGTTCCTCGTTGGCCATCTGCTCCTTTTTGGCCTTTGCTTTTTTTCAATATCCAGCTCTTTTTCATCTATAGTAATCCAGACAATGAGATTAATTCACTGATTCCACACTTATATTTGTTCAAGGTAGAAATTATTGTTGATAAATACAACAATCAGAATGTTAAAGATTGAAGAACATGCATGCACTATGTTTTACTTGCTTGTATGCAGGGTTTCTTAGATGTGACAAATTGGTGAACACTAAGGTTAATAATTAATATCCAATTTTGTGTTTCTCACATCAAGAAGGATCTTGGGTGGTTGTGTCTGCAACAGGGAAATCCACCTGCCCAGTAAATATGCTTTATAGATACTTGATTTGTCGATGGATAAATTCATTTTTCAACGGTTGTCTTTCTGTAAATTCTTGGATTCATTCAAGCTTACAGGCGGTAAGCTATCGTATACAAGATGCAGGGAAATTTTCAAGGACTCTCTAGAAGCGATTGGAGTGGATTCGGAGTTGTTCGGTCTTCACAGTCTCAGAGCAGGAGGTGTTACAGCAGCAGCAGCGATTCGTGACCCGGACAGATTTTTAAAGAGAGATGGAAGATGGGTTTCTGATTCTTCCAAGAATAGGTATCTGAAATAAAGGAACACTTTCTAATAAGATGCTTGTTCCGCTTAATTTGGGAATTAAATTGTACCTGAATGGAACTAAACATATATGTGACATGTGGTAATTATTCTTGGAATGTATTTAATTTGCCGTCTTGTGATTTTCGTTCATATCTATACACACCATTAGGCAGTGTAGGTAATATTATATGTTTAATCATTTGCAGTACCCAGAGAACATGTTAAATGGATGATGACCAGATAAGCACCTTTTTTAATGGGTCAAGGGAAGAATTGAGATCCCTAATGTTTCTCTGAAGTGGATTGTTCAGACTGTATTATAAATATAATTACTTACATGAGGTACATGAAAGTATTTAACACTTATTTAAGTTGAAAACATGAGAACATCATTAAATTTATAAAGTATGCATTATCAGTAAGATGGATAATTTGAATAAAATGTTAAAGTTATGAGATTACTTGGAATAAGTGGATAACGCATCGAAGATGTGAGCTAGCATACTATAATTTCTATATGTAAGGATTGCGTTCATTCTTTCCTGTTCTTTTTCTTTGATATCGGGGAGAATAAGTTTCTTGTGTTTGTATAGCTTTAGTTCGGTGCTCCTCAAGGTAATTATAAATGTGTCATTTGATATATGTTTGCTGTATAGCAAAGGTCGGGCACAGATATTGAAGTTTTTATTGATACCTTGCACGACACTAGCAATTAACATAGATTATTTTAATTTGTTGTCCTATTATCAGGCATTACTTGGGTTGCCAATTTCTAACATTTTATTATCCCAACCTACTACTCAAGAGTACGACCGGAACATTGAGAAGTGTTTAGTTGCTTCGTTGCAGGAAAACTTCCCTTTGCACCCCATAGCCCATCTATTTCCCCCCGATTACGTGCCTGAACTGCCTGTTTTGTTTAAGCATCCATCATAATTACTAGAGGCAGCACATAAAATTGTTTTGTTGATGACCTCGCCGACGGTTCACATGTTTTTTTTTCTCTCGCCATGTAGGCTGTGCTTGTTAACCAATATAATACGGGTCTAGTAGTTATGTGGCTAGCTAGTCTGAATAGTTACAAGTGGTGGTTACTAAGTTTGGGCGGGATTCAGTAACAGCAGAACTACAAGGTCAGTCTTTCCCAATCGAGAGCAAACCTGGGAGGCTTCAAAGAAAAATGGATCCCGAGCTAGTTGCTAGATAGTCCAGTAGAGGTGCGAGCAGTCATCTTCGCAGCCCTAAACTTGAAATTAGAAGAGGATGTGGTTGAACGATAACCCCATCTATTGTCCTTTTTCAGTGGGGACGTAATTAAGGCTTAAAGGGGGCAAGGTAGGTTTTGAGGGGTGGAAATATGAAGTCGACTGTTCGTCAAAAGATTATAATCATGCTCCCCTGATGCCCTAGTTAGGATGGTATGGATATCGTTGAGGGGGAGGCTGGGCAGATTGCTTTTAGCATGAGGCCAGAGGCCTCTACCAAGGATATCGGCCATATAAACCAGAGGGTTCTACTATTACAGCAATTGCATTGCACCCGGCAGACAGTGGGGGAACCAATAGCAATGTAAAGTACTCGGCTACAATTGCTGGTAGAATGGGTAGAGCACAGTGGTGGAGTTCCAGGGGGATGCAAAAGATGAGACATCTGATGGACAACAACGATGAAGGGGGCAATTAGGGATCGATAGATACAAAAGTGTGCATGATTTTGATGGGGGTGGTGCGGATTGCCCGGGCCATGGAACAGGCGATAGAACATAAGATTTCCACGGCCAACATCCAACACGCACAAAGGCGCAAAATCTCACCACCACGACCGAACCAAATACTGCTGCCCCTTCCAAAACTACCCAGATACAAGTAGATGGCAAAGAACAGCAGGAATAAGAGTTGACCTACGTCAAAGGGGCCTTTGTTTGCCAAATAAAAATGTCAGAGTTAAAAATGTCAGAGGTAAAAATGTCAGAGGTAAAGATGTCAGAGGTAAAAATGTCAGAGGTTAAAATGTCAGAGGTTAAAATGTCAGGGGTTAAAATGTCAGAGGTAAAAATGTCAGAGGTTAAAATGTCAGATGTAAAAATGTCAGAGGTAAAAATGTCAGAGGTAAAGATGTCAAGGTAAAAATGTCAGAGGTTAAAATGTCAGAGGTTAAAATATCAGCGGTAAAAATGTCATTTTGGGCCGTTTTAGGTGTGGGGGCGAGGGACATTTTTTCTGGGAGTGTGCATTACCACCTCAACCATGCAGGCCCCCCCCCAACCCAGAATCTACTCCCAAATACACCCCCAGCCAATCCCCATCCTGCAAGTTATGGCGAAATCAGGGAGAGTAATGCCTCTAAAACAGGGGTCACCGCATTTGGGCAAGCAGTAGGTTCCAACTCGATGTTCCTCCCCCCCCCAAAAAAACCCCGGAGCTCCCCCAAAAAAGATTTTAAACGGGTTGGTAGGGAGAGCCAATGAAAGTAAAGCTATAACACAAGGTTGAAGGTGCCATATGCTTGTTAGATACCAGGTCCCGGGTGTCTCCACTGTCAAAAAGCCTATATATCCCTAGCTTCTTTCCTGTCCCCCTTAGAGATATTGGAAATCTTTGTTTCCTTACTCCACAATAAACTATAACGTAGTCGTAGTACCCAGAAGGACTTGTTATTGAACCCTGAATTGTGATGGTAGATATAAGGCCTGACAAGATGGCCACACCATACCTATTTTGATACAAAATCCCACAAAATCACCCCTGTAGGTGTCTCACCATGCCAAATTTGGGAAGTGTATTTATGCCAACCGTTAGAATCCGTCCAGATGCAAGAGACCACCACCACCATAAGGCCAACCAGGCAGAACATGTGTGCATGGTGATTGAATGGCCGATCAACTAGATTTTTCAGGCTCTCCTGCCCCGGAAGGATTCATTGATAAGAGTTAAGTCGGTAGTTTCAGAATATCCACATGTATTCAGTGCTTTCTCCATTGAGAACATAATAAAATCATAAAGCACCGCATTCCTGTCACAATCCCCAGCCAATTAGGGTACGATATAGGCGTATCACCCCTTCCCAGTACGAAGAGGTACGCAACCATATACAGGAGATGTAAAAAGGTTAGGGAAGGTCATCAGTCGGCTAGCCAGCCAAGGTTTCAAGTTAAAGCCATCATAATGTTACAAGTGCCAAAAGTGCACTATCTAGGACATATTCTTTTGAAATAGGCGATAGCAACTGACCCCAGTAAGACTGCAGCTATTGCGAATTGGCCCACACCGCAAAGAAAGAAGTACGTGCATTTTTGGGTTTAACTAATTATTACAGGAAGTTTGTCCCCAATTTTGCCCGGTCGCTGTGCCCCTGCACAAGTTATTTGGAGGGCCTTGTAAGGGTAAAAGAACAAAAGGACCATCTATCCCTCTGCTCATTATCATGTCTGTTTGGTGCCAAATCGAAATATTTCCTTTCTGGCATCAACTGTACAGACTTCAAGCAGCTACCACTGGTAACCAATGTTGTTTAACCCTGTCAGCTACTGACATCTACATATTTCCTTTCCGGCATCAACTGTACAGACTTCCAACAGCTACCACTGGTAACCAATGTTGTTTAACCCTGTCAGCTACTGACATCTACATATTTCCTTTCCGGCATCAACTGTTCAGACTTCAAACAGCTACCACTACTAACCAATGTTGTTTAACCCTGTCAGCTACTGACATCTCAATATTTCCTTTCCAGCATCAACTGTACAGACTTCCAACAACTACCACTGGTAACCAATGTTGTTTAACCCTGTCAGCTACTGACATCTACATATTTCCTTTCTGGCATCAACTGTACAGACTTCCAACAGCTACCACTGGTAACCAATGTTGTTTAACCCTGTCAGCTACTGACATCTACATATTTCCTTTCCGGCAGCAACTGTACAGACTTCCAACAGCTACCACTGGTAACCAATGTTGTTTAACCCTGTCAGCTACTGACATCTACATATTTCCTTTCCGGAATCAACTGTACAGACTTCCAACAGCTACCACTACTAACCAATGTTGTTTAACCCTGTCAGCTACTGACATCTCAATATTTCCTTTCCGGCATCAACTGTACAGACTTCCAACAACTACCACTGGTAACCAATGTTGTTTACCCTGTCAGCTACTGACATTTCAATATTTCCTTTCCGGCATCAACTGTACAGACTTCCAACAGCTACCACTACTAACCAATGTTGTTTAACCCTGTCAGCTACTGACATCTACATATTTCCTTTCCGGCATCAACTGTACAGACTTCCACCAGCTACCACTGCTTACCAATGTTGTCTACCCTGTCAGCTACTGACATCTAGATATTTCCTTTCCGGCAGCAACTGTACAGACTCCAAACCGCTACCAGTGCTAACCAATGTTGTTTAACCCTGTCAGCTACTGACATCTACATATTTCCTTTCCGGCATCAACTGTACAGACTTCCAACAGCTACCACTGGTAACCAATGTTGTTTACCCTGTCAGCTACTGACATCTCAATATTTCCTTTCCGGCATCAACTGTACAGACTTCCAACAGCTACCACTTCTAACCAATGTTGTTTAACCCTGTCAGCTACTGACATCTAGATATTTCCTTTCCGGCATCAACTGTACAGACTGCCAACAGCTACCACTGCTTACCCTGTCAGCTACTGACATCTAGATATTTCCTTTCCGGCAGCAACTGTACAGACTTCAAACAGCTACCAGTGCTAACCAATGTTGTTTAACCCTGTCAGCTACTGACATTTCAATATTTCCTTTCCAGGCATCAACTGTACAGACTTCCAACAGCTACCACTGGTAACCAATGTTGTTTACCCTGTCAGCTACTGACATCTCAATATTTCCTTTCTGGCATCAGTGGTAGCTGTTGGAAGTCTGTACAGTTGATGCCTGGAAAGGAAATATTGAAACTGTACAGACTTCCAACAGCTACCACTTCTAACCAATGTTGTTTACCCTGTCAGCTACTGACATCTACATATTTCCTTTCCGGCATCAACTGTACAGACTTCCAACAGCTACTACTGCTAACCAATGTTGTTTAACCCTGTCAGCTACTGACATCTACATATTTCCTTTCCGGCATCAACTGTACAGACTTCCAACAGCTACTACTGCTAACCAATGTTGTTTAACCCTGTCAGCTACTGACATCCTAATATTTCCTTTCCGGCAGCAACTGTACAGACTTCCAACAGCTACTACTGCTAACCAATGTTGTTTAACCCTGTCAGCTACTGACATCTAGATATTTCCTTTCCGGCAGCAACTGTACAGACTCCAAACCGCTACCAGTGCTAACCAATGTTGTTTAACCCTGTCAGCTACTGACATCTACATATTTCCTTTCCGGCATCAACTGTACAGACTTCCAACAGCTACCACCGGTAACCAATGTTGTTTACCCTGTCAGCTACTGACATCTCAATATTTCCTTTCCGGCATCAACTGTACAGACTTCCAACAGCTACCACTTCTAACCAATGTTGTTTAACCCTGTCAGCTACTGACATCTAGATATTTCCTTTCCGGCATCAACTGTACAGACTGCCAACAGCTACCACTGCTTACCCTGTCAGCTACTGACATCTAGATATTTCCTTTCCGGCAGCAACTGTACAGACTTCAAACAGCTACCAGTGCTAACCAATGTTGTTTAACCCTGTCAGCTACTGACATTTCAATATTTCCTTTCCAGGCATCAACTGTACAGACTTCCAACAGCTACCACTGGTAACCAATGTTGTTTACCCTGTCAGCTACTGACATCTCAATATTTCCTTTCTGGCATCAGTGGTAGCTGTTGGAAGTCTGTACAGTTGATGCCTGGAAAGGAAATATTGAAACTGTACAGACTTCCAACAGCTACCACTTCTAACCAATGTTGTTTACCCTGTCAGCTACTGACATCTACATATTTCCTTTCCGGCATCAACTGTACAGACTTCCAACAGCTACTACTGCTAACCAATGTTGTTTAACCCTGTCAGCTACTGACATCTACATATTTCCTTTCCGGCATCAACTGTACAGACTTCCAACAGCTACTACTGCTAACCAATGTTGTTTAACCCTGTCAGCTACTGACATCCTAATATTTCCTTTCCGGCAGCAACTGTACAGACTTCCAACAGCTACTACTGCTAACCAATGTTGTTTAACCCTGTCAGCTATTGACATCTAGATATTTCCTTTCCGGCAGCAACTGTACAGACTCCAAACCGCTACCAGTGCTAACCAATGTTGTTTAACCCTGTCAGCTACTGACATCTACATATTTCCTTTCCGGCATCAACTGTACAGACTTCCAACAGCTACCACTGGTAACCAATGTTGTTTACCCTGTCAGCTACTGACATCTCAATATTTCCTTTCCGGCATCAACTGTACAGACTTCCAACAGCTACCACTTCTAACCAATGTTGTTTAACCCTGTCAGCTACTGACATCTAGATATTTCCTTTCCGGCATCAACTGTACAGACTGCCAACAGCTACCACTGCTTACCCTGTCAGCTACTGACATCTAGATATTTCCTTTCCGGCAGCAACTGTACAGACTTCAAACAGCTACCAGTGCTAACCAATGTTGTTTAACCCTGTCAGCTACTGACATTTCAATATTTCCTTTCCAGGCATCAACTGTACAGACTTCCAACAGCTACCACTGGTAACCAATGTTGTTTACCCTGTCAGCTACTGACATCTCAATATTTCCTTTCTGGCATCAGTGGTAGCTGTTGGAAGTCTGTACAGTTGATGCCTGGAAAGGAAATATTGAAACTGTACAGACTTCCAACAGCTACCACTTCTAACCAATGTTGTTTACCCTGTCAGCTACTGACATCTACATATTTCCTTTCCGGCATCAACTGTACAGACTTCCAACAGCTACTACTGCTAACCAATGTTGTTTAACCCTGTCAGCTACTGACATCTACATATTTCCTTTCCGGCATCAACTGTACAGACTTCCAACAGCTACTACTGCTAACCAATGTTGTTTAACCCTGTCAGCTACTGACATCCTAATATTTCCTTTCCGGCATCAACTGTACAGACTTCCAACAGCTACTACTGCTAACCAATGTTGTTTAACCCTGTCAGCTACTGACATCTACATATTTCCTTTCCGGCATCAACTGTACAGACTTCCAACAGCTACTACTGCTAACCAATGTTGTTTAACCCTGTCAGCTACTGACATCCTAATATTTCCTTTCCGGCAGCAACTGTACAGACTTCCAACAGCTACTACTGCTAACCAATGTTGTTTAACCCTGTCAGCTACTGACATCCTAATATTTCCTTTCCGGCATCAACTGTACAGACTTCCAACAGCTACCACTGCTTACCAATGTTGTTTAACCCTGTCAGCTACTGACATCTACATATTTCCTTACTGGCATCAACTGTACAGACTTCCAACAGCTACCACTACTAACCAATGTTGTTTAACCCTGTCAGCTACTGACATTTCAATATTTCCTTTCCGGCATCAACTGTACAGACTTCCAACAGCTACCATTGCTTACCAATGTTGTTTACCCTGTCAGCTACTGACATCTACATATTTCCTTTCCGGCATCAACTGTACAGACTTCCAACAGCTACCATTGCTTACCAATGTTGTTTACCCTGTCAGCTACTGACATCTAGATATTTCCTTTCCGGCAGCAACTGTACAGACTTCCAACAGCTACCAGTGCTTACCCTGTCAGCTACTGACATCTAGATATTTCCTTTCCGGCAGCAACTGTACAGACTTCCAACAGCTACTACTGCTAACCAATGTTGTTTAACCCTGTCAGCTACTGACATCCTAATATTTCCTTTCCGGCATCAACTGTACAGACTTCCAACAGCTACCACTGCTTACCAATGTTGTTTAACCCTGTCAGCTGCTGACATCTACATATTTCCTTACTGGCATCAACTGTACAGACTTCCAACAGCTACCACTACTAACCAATGTTGTTTAACCCTGTCAGCTACTGACATTTCAATATTTCCTTTCCGGCATCAACTGTACAGACTTCCAACAGCTACCACTACTAACCAATGTTGTTTAACCCTGTCAGCTACTGACATTTCAATATTTCCTTTCCAGGCATCAACTGTACAGACTTCCAACAGCTACCACTGGTAACCAATGTTGTTTACCCTGTCAGCTACTGACATCTCAATATTTCCTTTCTGGCATCAACTGTACAGACTTCCAACAGCTACCACTTCTAACCAATGTTGTTTACCCTGTCAGCTACTGACATCTACATATTTCCTTTCCGGCATCAACTGTACAGACTTCCAACAGCTACTACTGCTAACCAATGTTGTTTAACCCTGTCAGCTACTGACATCTACATATTTCCTTTCCGGCATCAACTGTACAGACTTCCAACAGCTACCATTGCTTACCAATGTTGTTTACCCTGTCAGCTACTGACATCTAGATATTTCCTTTCCGGCAGCAACTGTACAGACTTCCAACAGCTACCACTGCTTACCAATGTTGTTTAACCCTGTCAGCTACTGACATCTACATATTTCCTTACTGGCATCAACTGTACAGACTTCCAAGAGCTACCACTACTAAACAATGTTGTTTAACCCTGTCAGCTACTGACATTTCAATATTTCCTTTCCGGCATCAACTGTACAGACTTCCAACAGCTACCACTACTAACCAATGTTGTTTAACCCTGTCAGCTACTGACATCTACATATTTCCTTTCCGGCATCAACTGTACAGACTTCCAACAGCTACCATTGCTTACCAATGTTGTTTACCCTGTCAGCTACTGACATCTAGATATTTCCTTTCCGGCAGCAACTGTACAGACTTCCAACAGCTACCAGTGCTAACCAATGTTGTTTAACCCTGTCAGCTACTGACATCTAGATGTTAAGGCTTTACATTGCATTGTGTATTTTGAATCATATGAAAGGATAGGGACATAATGTAGAATTGGCAATAGCAAATATCAATAAATTTCTTGCCCAAAGACATTATTGCTTTGTTGGGTCATGAACCAAAACACTTTACAACCCCCAAGTCAATTCTTTTAGCTAAAGAATGGCATGTATTTACTTAATCAGAGACGTAAAAAGGGATATTATTCTAAATAAAGTAACTGACGATGTGAAATATATAGATTAATGTCTTGCCCAAGGACATAAATGCTTTGCTGGACCATGAACCCTGACACTTCACAACCCAGGGTCAATTGTTTATACCAAAGAATGGCATATTTATATGAAGAAATATTCTCGATTAGAGACTTAGAAAGTGATATGAATAAAAATTATGAAAAGACTTTGGGAAATATATAGATCAATGTCTTGCCCAAGGACATGAATGCTTTGCTTGACCATGAACTTGGTCATTTCACAACCCCGGGTCAATTGTTTATACCAAAGAATGGCATGTTTATGCCTAATCAGAGACTTAGAAAGGGATATAATTTTAAATAAAGTAACTGACGATGGAAATATATAAATTAATGTCTTGCCCAAGAACATAAATGCTTTGCTGGACCATGAACCCAGACATTTCACAATCCCAGGTCAATTGTTTATACCAAAGAATGGCATGTTTATGCCTAATCAGAGACTTAGAAAGGGATATAATTTTAAATAAAGTAACTGACGATGGGAAATATATAGATTAATGTCTTGCCCAAGGACATAAATGCTTTGCTGGACCATGAACCCAGACACTTTACAACCCCAGGTCAATTGTTTATACCAAAGAATGGCATGTGTATACCTAATCAGAGACGTAGAAAGAAAGTTAAAAAGGGATATAATTGACATTATGAAATTGACAATGGGAAATGTATAGATTAATGTTTTGCCTAGGGACATAAATGCTGTGCTGAACCATGAACTAGGACACTTCACAACCCCAGGTTAAGTTTTTATACCAAGAATGGAATGTTTTCAAGAAAAAAAATATACTTAATCAGAGACTAAAGGCCCGGTCACACAGCCCTCCACGGGCGTATCGCGGCCGAATCACGGCCAAAAATTTCTGCCCGTGAAGCAGACGCTGTTGGTCGCGATAAAGACGCGATACAGCCGTACTTTACCCGTCGTTACACGCGGTAAGAAATTCACACGCGGTTGGCCGCGCGAAAAAGTTTTGGGCTGCCCAAAAATTTAGACCGCGGGTAATCGCGGGCGGTACACGTGGTACACGTGGTACACACGCGGTAAAGACGCGGTACAGACGCGGAACGAACGTGCTAGGACGTGCTACGGCCGCGGTTAAGACGTGGTTACACGCGGAATTGGACGCGAAATTTTAGCGGGTAATCGCGGGTGGAGCACGGTCATAGCACGTTTGTTCCGCGTCTGTACCGCGTTGTTATTACGTGCATTAGCGTGTGTACCGCGTGTAAGCGTGGTAGGCCGCGGTACCGCCGCGCTTCACCCGCGATAAGGACGCGGGTAAACCGCGGGTAAGCCAATTTTGCACATTTTCCACCACGGGCAACCGCGGGCAAAAAAAAATCGCGAAATTTTACCCGCGATACAGACGCGAAAGGCTGTGTGACCGGGCCTTTAGAAAGGGGTATAAATTAACATTATGAAATTGACGATGGGAAATATATAGATTAATGTCTTGCCCAAGGACACAAATGCTTTGCTGGACCATGAACCCAGACATTTCACAATCCCAGGTCAATTGTTTATACCAAAGAATGGCATGTTTATGAGAACAAATTTTTAATCAGAGACTTAGAAGGGGATATGAATTAACATCATGAAATTGACAATGGGAAATATATAGATTAATGTCTTGCCCAAGGACATAACTGCTTTGCTGGACCATGAACCCAGACATTTCACAACCCAAGGTCCACTCTTTTAGCTATAGAATGGCATGTTTTCTAAATCAGAGACTTAGAAAGCCATATAATTGACAATAATGAATTTGACAATGGGAAATATATAGATTGATGTCTTGCCCAAGGACATAAATGCTTTGCGCCACCATGAACCCAGACACTTCACAACCCCAGGTCAATTGTTTATACCACAGAAAGGCATGTTTATGAGAACAAATTCTTAATCAGAGACTTCAAAAGCCATATAATTGACAGTAATGAAATTGACGATGGGAAATATATAGATCGATGTCTTGCCCAAGAACATAAATGCTTTGCTTGGCCATGAACTCAGACACTTCACAACCCCAGGTCAATTCTTTTAGCCATAGAATGGCATTTTTATGTGAAAAAATATGTAATTATTCAGAGTTTCAAAAAGGGATATAATTGACAATATAAATATTGACAATAGAAAATATATTGATGAATGTCTTTCCCAAGGATATGAATCCTTTACTGTACCATGAACCCAGACACTTCACAACCCCAGGTCAATTGTTTATACCAAAGAATGGCATGTTTATGAGAACAAATGTTTAATCAGAGACTTAGAAAGGGATATGAATTAACATTATGAAATTGACACTGGGAAATATATAGATTAATGTCTTGCCCAAGGACATAAATGCTTTGCTGGACCATGAACCCAGACATTTCAGAATCCCAGGTCAATTGTTTATACCAAAGAATGGCATGTTTATGAGAACAAATTTTTAATCAGAGACTTAGAAGGGGATATGAATTAACATCATGTAATTGACAATGGGAAATATATAGAGTAATGTCTTGCCCAAGGACATAACTGCTTTGCTGGACCATGAACCCAGACATTTCACAACCCAAGGTCCACTCTTTTAGCTATAGAATGGCATGTTTTATAAATCAGAGACTTAGAAAGCCATATAATTGACAATAATGAATTTGACAATGGGAAATATATAGATTGATGTCTTGCCCAAGGACATAAATGCTTTGCGCCAGCATGAACCCAGACACTTCACAACCCCAGGTCAATTGTTTATACCACAGAAAGGCATGTTTATGAGAAAAAATTCTTAATCAGAGACTTAGAAAGGGATATAAATTAACATTATAAAATTGACAATGGGAAATATATAGCTTAATGTCTTGCCCAAGAACATAAATGCTTTGCTGTACCATGTACCCAGACATTTCTCAATTGAAGGTTCATTCTTTTAGCTATAGAATCGCACGTTTATAAATCAGAGACTTCAAAAGCCATATAATTGACAGTAATGAAATTGACAATGGGAAATATATAGATTGATGTCTTGCCCAAGAACATAAATGCTTTGCTTGACCATGAACTCAGACACTTCACAACCCCAGGTCAATTCTTTTAGCCATAGAATGGCATTTTTATGTGAAAAAATATGTAATTATTCAGAGTTTCAAAAAGGGATATAATTGACAATATAAATATTGACAATAGAAAATATATTGATGAATGTCTTTCCCAAGGATATGAATGCTTTACTGTACCATGAACCCAGACACTTCACAACCCCAGGTCAATTCTTTTAGCTATAGAATGGAATATGTTATAAATCAGATACTTAGAAAGGGATATAAATTAACATTATGAAATTGATGCTGGGAAATATATAGATTAATGTCTTGCCCAAGGACACAAATGCTTTGCTGGACCATGAACCCAGACATTTCACAAAACCAGGTCAATTGTTTATACCAAAGAATGGCATGTTTATGAGAACAAATTTTTAATCAGAGACTTAGAAAGGGATATGAATTAACATTATGAAATTGACACTGGAAAAAAAAAAGATTAATGTCTTGCCCAAGGACAAAAATGCTTTGCTGGACCATGAACCCAGACATTTCAGAATCCCAGGTCAATTGTTTATACCAAAGAATGGCATGTTTATGAGAACAAATTTTTAATCAGAGACTTAGAAGGGGATATGAATTAACATCATGAAATTGACAATGGGAAATATATAGAGTAATGTCTTGCCCAAGGACATAACTGCTTTGCTGGACCATGAACCCAGACACTTCACAACCCCAGGTCCACTCTTTTAGCTATAGAATGGCATGTTTTATAAATCAGAGACTTAGAAAGCCATATAATTGACAATAATGAATTCGACAATGGGAAATATATAGATTGATGTCTTGCCCAAGGACATAAATGCTTTGCGCCACCATGAACCCAGACACTTCACAACCCCAGGTCAATTGTTTATACCACAGAAAGGCATGTTTATGAGAACAAATTCTTAATCAGAGACTTCAAAAGCCATATAATTGACACTAATGAAATTGACGATGGGAAATATATAAATTGATGTCTTGCCCAAGAACATAAATGCTTTGCTTGACCATGAACTCAGACACTTCACAACCCCAGGTCAATTCTTTTAGCCATAGAATGGCATTTTTATGTGAAAAAATATGTAATTATTCAGAGTTTCAAAAAGGGATATAATTGACAATATAAATATTGACAATAGAAAATATATTGATGAATGTCTTTCCCAAGGATATGAATCCTTTACTGTACCATGAACCCAGACACTTCACAACCCCAGGTCAATTGTTTATACCAAAGAATGGCATGTTTATGAGAACAAATGTTTAATCAGAGACTTAGAAAGGGATATGAATTAACATTATGAAATTGACACTGGGAAATATATAGATTAATGTCTTGCCCAAGGACATAAATGCTTTGCTGGACCATGAACCCAGACATTTCAGAATCCCAGGTCAATTGTTTATACCAAAGAATGGCATGTTTATGAGAACAAATTTTTAATCAGAGACTTAGAAGGGGATATGAATTAACATCATGTAATTGACAATGGGAAATATATAGAGTAATGTCTTGCCCAAGGACATAACTGCTTTGCTGGACCATGAACCCAGACATTTCACAACCCAAGGTCCACTCTTTTAGCTATAGAATGGCATGTTTTATAAATCAGAGACTTAGAAAGCCATATAATTGACAATAATGAATTTGACAATGGGAAATATATAGATTAATGTCTTGCCCAAGGACATAACTGCTTTGCTGGACCATGAACCCAGACATTTCACAACCCAAGGTCCACTCTTTTAGCTATAGAATGGCATGTTTTATAAATCAGAGACTTAGAAAGCCATATAATTGACAATAATGAATTTGACAATGGGAAATATATAGAGTAATGTCTTTCCCAAGGACATAACTGCTTTGCTGGACCATGAACCCAGACATTTCACAACCCAAGGTCCACTCTTTTAGCTATAGAATGGCATGTTTTATAAATCAGAGACTTAGAAAGCCATATAATTGACAATAATGAATTTGACAATGGGAAATATATAGATTGATGTCTTGCCCAAGGACATAAATGCTTTGCGCCACCATGAACCCAGACACTTCACAACCCCAGGTCAATTGTTTATACCACAGAAAGGCATGTTTATGAGAACAAATTCTTAATCAGAGACTTAGAAAGGGATATAAATTAACATTATGAAATTGACAATGGGAAATATATAGCTTAATGTCTTGCCCAAGAACATAAATGCTTTGCTGTACCATGTACCCAGCCATTTCTCAATTGAAGGTTCATTCTTTTAGCTATAGAATCGCACGTTTATAAATCAGAGACTTCAAAAGCCATATAATTGACAGTAATGAAATTGACAATGGGAAATATATAGATTGATGTCTTGCCCAAGGACATAAATGCTTTGCTTGACCATGAACTCAGACACTTCACAACCCCAGGTCAATTCTTTTAGCCATAGAATGGCATTTTTATGTGAAAAAATATGTAATTATTCAGAGTTTCAAAAAGGGATATAATTGACAATATAAATATTGACAATAGAAAATATATTGATGAATGTCTTTCCCAAGGATATGAATGCTTTACTGTACCATGAACCCAGACACTTCACAACCCCAGGTCAATTCTTTTAGCTATAGAATGGAATATGTTATAAATCAGATACTTAGAAAGGGATATAAATTAACATTATAAAATTGACGCTGGGAAATATATATATTAATGTTTTGCCCAAGGACACAAATGCTTTGCTGGACCATGAACCCAGACATTTCACAAAACCAGGTCAATTGTTTATACCAAAGAATGGCATGTTTATGAGAACAAATTTTTAATCAGAGACTTAGAAAGGGATATGAATTAACATTATGAAATTGACACTGGAAAAAAAAAAGATTAATGTCTTGCCCAAGGACAAAAATGCTTTGCTGGACCATGAACCCAGACATTTCAGAATCCCAGGTCAATTGTTTATACCAAAGAATGGCATGTTTATGAGAACAAATTTTTAATCAGAGACTTAGAAGGGGATATGAATTAACATCATGAAATTGACAATGGGAAATATATAGAGTAATGTCTTGCCCAAGGACAAAAATGCTTTGCTGGACCATGAACCCAGACATTTCAGAATCCCAGGTCAATTGTTTATACCAAAGAATGGCATGTTTATGAGAACAAATTTTTAATCAGAGACTTAGAAGGGGATATGAATTAACATCATGAAATTGACAATGGGAAATATATAGAGTAATGTCTTGCCCAAGGACATAACTGCTTTGCTGGACCATGAACCCAGACATTTCACAACCCAAGGTCCACTCTTTTAGCTATAGAATGGCATGTTTTATAAATCAGAGACTTAGAAAGCCATATAATTGACAATAATGAATTTGACAATGGGAAATATATAGATTGATGTCTTGCCCAAGGACATAAATGCTTTGCGCCACCATGAACCCAGACACTTCACAACCCCAGGTCAATTGTTTATACCACAGAAAGGCATGTTTATGAGAACAAATTCTTAATCAGAGACTTCAAAAGCCATATAATTGACAGTAATGAAATTGACGATGGGAAATATATAGATTGATGTCTTGCCCAAGAACATAAATGCTTTGCTTGACCATGAACTCAGACACTTCACAACCCCAGGTCAATTCTTTTAGCCATAGAATGGCATTTTTATGTGAAAAAATATGTAATTATTCAGAGTTTCAAAAAGGGATATAATTGACAATATAAATATTGACAATAGAAAATATATTGATGAATGTCTTTCCCAAGGATATGAATGCTTTACTGTACCATGAACCCAGACACTTCACAACCCCAGGTCAATTCTTTTAGCTATAGAATGGAATATGTTATAAATCAGATACTTAGAAAGGGATATAAATTAACATTATAAAATTGACGCTGGGAAATATATAGATTAATGTCTTGCCCAAGGACACAAATGCTATGCTGGACCATGAACCCAGACATTTCACAAAACCAGGTCAATTGTTTATACCAAAGAATGGCATGTTTATGAGAACAAATTTTTAATCAGAGACTTAGAAAGGGATATGAATTAACATTATGAAATTGACACTGGAAAAAAAAAAGATTAATGTCTTGCCCAAGGACAAAAATGCTTTGCTGGACCATGAACCCAGACATTTCAGAATCCCAGGTCAATTGTTTATACCAAAGAATGGCATGTTTATGAGAACAAATTTTTAATCAGAGACTTAGAAGGGGATATGAATTAACATCATGAAATTGACAATGGGAAATATATAGAGTAATGTCTTGCCCAAGGACATAACTGCTTTGCTGGACCATGAACCCAGACATTTCACAACCCAAGGTCCACTCTTTTAGCTATAGAATGGCATGTTTTATAAATCAGAGACTTAGAAAGCCATATAATTGACAATAATGAATTTGACAATGGGAAATATATAGATTGATGTCTTGCCCAAGGACATAAATGCTTTGCTGGACCATGAACCCAGACATTTCACAACCCAAGGTCCACTCTTTTAGCTATAGAATGGCATGTTTTATAAATCAGATACTTAGAAAGCCATATAATTGACAATAATGAATTTGACAATGGGAAATATATAGATTGATGTCTTGCCCAAGGACATAAATGCTTTGCGCCACCATGAACCCAGACACTTCACAACCCCAGGTCAATTGTTTATACCACAGAAAGGCATGTTTATGAGAACAAATTCTTAATCAGAGACTTCAAAAGCCATATAATTGACAGTAATGAAATTGACGATGGGAAATATATAGCTTAATGTCTTGCCCAAGAACATAAATGCTTTGCTGTACCATGTACCCAGCCATTTCTCAATTGAAGGTTCATTCTTTTAGCTATAGAATCGCACGTTTATAAATCAGAGACTTCAAAAGCCATATAATTGACAGTAATGAAATTGACAATGGGAAATATATAGATTGATGTCTTGCCCAAGAACATAAATGCTTTGCTTGACCATGAACTCAGACACTTCACAACCCCAGGTCAATTCTTTTAGCCATAGAATGGCATTTTTATGTGAAAAAATATGTAATTATTCAGAGTTTCAAAAAGGGATATAATTGACAATATAAATATTGACAATAGAAAATATATTGATGAATGTCTTTCCCAAGGATATGAATGCTTTACTGTACCATGAACCCAGACACTTCACAACCCCAGGTCAATTCTTTTAGCTATAGAATGGAATATGTTATAAATCAGATACTTAGAAAGGGATATAAATTAACATTATAAAATTGACGCTGGGAAATATATAGATTAATGTCTTGCCCAAGGACACAAATGCTTTGCTGGACCATGAACCCAGACATTTCAGAATCCCAGGTCAATTGTTTATACCAAAGAATGGCATGTTTATGAGAACAAATTTTTAATCAGAGACTTAGAAGGGGATATGAATTAACATCATGAAATTGACAATGGGAAATATATAGAGTAATGTCTTGCCCAAGGACATAACTGCTTTGCTGGACCATGAACCCAGACATTTCACAACCCAAGGTCCACTCTTTTAGCTATAGAATGGCATGTTTTATAAATCAGAGACTTAGAAAGCCATATAATTGACAATAATGAATTTGACAATGGGAAATATATAGATTAATGTCTTGCCCAAGGACATAACTGCTTTGCTGGACCATGAACCCAGACATTTCACAACCCAAGGTCCACTCTTTTAGCTATAGAATGGCATGTTTTATAAATCAGAGACTTAGAAAGCCATATAATTGACAATAATGAATTTGACAATGGGAAATATATAGAGTAATGTCTTGCCCAAGGACATAACTGCTTTGCTGGACCATGAACCCAGACATTTCACAACCCAAGGTCCACTCTTTTAGCTATAGAATGGCATGTTTTATAAATCAGAGACTTAGAAAGCCATATAATTGACAATAATGAATTTGACAATGGGAAATATATAGATTGATGTCTTGCCCAAGGACATAAATGCTTTGCGCCACCATGAACCCAGACACTTCACAACCCTAGGTCAATTGTTTATACCACAGAAAGGCATGTTTATGAGAAAAAATTCTTAATCAGAGACTTAGAAAGGGATATAAATTAACATTATGAAATTGACAATGGGAAATATATAGCTTAATGTCTTGCCCAAGAACATAAATGCTTTGCTGTACCATGTACCCAGCCATTTCTCAATTGAAGGTTCATTCTTTTAGCTATAGAATCGCACGTTTATAAATCAGAGACTTCAAAAGCCATATAATTGACAGTAATGAAATTGACAATGGGAAATATATAGATTGATGTCTTGCCCAAGAACATAAATGCTTTGCTTGACCATGAACTCAGACACTTCACAACCCCAGGTCAATTCTTTTAGCCATAGAATGGCATTTTTATGTGAAAAAATATGTAATTATTCAGAGTTTCAAAAAGGGATATAATTGACAATATAAATATTGACAATAGAAAATATATTGATGAATGTCTTTCCCAAGGATATGAATGCTTTACTGTACCATGAACCCAGACACTTCACAACCCCAGGTCAATTCTTTTAGCTATAGAATGGAATATGTTATAAATCAGATACTTAGAAAGGGATATAAATTAACATTATAAAATTGACGCTGGGAAATATATAGATTAATGTCTTGCCCAAGGACACAAATGCTTTGCTGGACCATGAACCCAGACATTTCACAAAACCAGGTCAATTGTTTATACCAAAGAATGGCATGTTGGTGAGAACAAATTTTTAATCAGAGACTTAGAAAGGGATATGAATTAACATTATGAAATTGACACTGGAAAAAAAAAAGATTAATGTCTTGCCCAAGGACAAAAATGCTTTGCTGGACCATGAACCCAGACATTTCAGAATCCCAGGTCAATTGTTTATACCAAAGAATGGCATGTTTATGAGAACAAATTTTTAATCAGAGACTTAGAAGGGGATATGAATTAACATCATGAAATTGACAATGGGAAATATATAGAGTAATGTCTTGCCCAAGGACATAACTGCTTTGCTGGACCATGAACCCGGACACTTCTCAATTGAAGGTTCATTCTTTTAGCTATAGAATCGCACGTTTATAAATCAGAGACTTAAAAAGCCATATAATTGACAATAATGAATTTGACAATGGGAAATATATAGAGTAATGTCTTGCCCAAGAACATAAATGCTTTGCTTGACCATGAACCCAGACACTTCACAACCCCAGGTCAATTGTTTATACCACAGAAAGGCATGTTTATGAGAACAAATTCTTAATCAGAGACTTCAAAAGCCATATAATTGACAGTAATGAAATTGACAATGGGAAATATATAGCTTAATGTCTTGCCCAAGAACATAAATGCTTTGCTGTACCATGTACCCAGACATTTCTCAATTGAAGGTTCATTCTTTTAGCTATAGAATCGCATGTTTATAAATCAGAGACTTAAAAAGCCATATAATTGACAGTAATGAAATTGACAATGGGAAATATATATATTGATGTCTTGCCCAAAAACATAAATGCTTAGCTTGACCATGAACTCAGACACTTCACAACCCCAGGTCAATTATTTTAGCCATAGAATGGCATTTTTATGTGAAAAAATATGTAATTATTCAGAGTTTCAAAAAGGGATATAATCGACAATATAAATATTGACAATAGAAAATATATTGATGAATGTCTTTCCCAAGGATATGAATGCTTTACTGTACCATGAACCCAGACACTTCACAACCCCAGGTCAATTCTTTTAGCTATAGAATGGAATATGTTATAAATCAGATACTTAGAAAGGGATATAAATTAACATTATGAAATTGACGATGGGAAATATATAGATTAATGTCTTGCCCAAGGACACAAATGCTTTGCTGGACCATGAACCCAGACATTTCACAATCCCATGTCAATTGTTTATACCAAAGAATGGCATGTTTATGAGAACAAATTTGTAATCAGAGACTTAGAAAGGGATATGAATTAACATTATGAAATTGACACTGGAAAAAAAAAAGATTAATGTCTTGCCCAAGGACATAAATGCTTTGCTGGACCATGAACCCAGACATTTCAGAATCCCAGGTCAATTATTTATACCACAGAATGGCATTTTTATATGGAGAAATATATACTTAATTGGAAACATAGAAAGGGATAAAATTTAAAATAATGATATTGACAATGAGAAATAATTAGATTAATGTCTTGCCCAAGGATATGAATGCTTTACTGTACCATGAACCCAGACATTTCACAACCCCAGGTCAATTGTTTATACCAAAGACCGGAATGTTTATGAGAACAAATTCTTAATCAGAGACTTAGAAAGGGATATGAATTAACATTTTGAAATTGACAATAGGAAATATATAGCTTAATGTTTTGCCTAAGGACACAAATGCTTTGCTGGACAATGAACCCAGACATTTCACAACCCAAGTTCCATTCTTTTAGGTATAAAATGGAATGAGTTAAAAAATCAGAGACTTAGAAAGCCATTTTATTGAAACAATGAAATTGACAATGGGAAATATATAGATTGATGTCTTGCCCAAGGACATAAATGCTTTGCTGGACCATGAACCCAGACATTTTACAACCCCAGGTAACTTTTTGTAGCTATAGAATGGCATGTTTAATTACAAAAATATCAGAGACGTAGTAAGGGATATTAATTTTCCGGGATAAATTAACATTTTAAAATTGACAATGGGAAATATATAGATTAATGTCTTGCCCAAGAACATAAATGCTTTGCTGGACAATGAACCCAGATATATCACAACCCGGGTCAATTCTTTTACCTATTGAATGACATGTTTATTAATCAGAGACTTAGAAAGGGACTTAAAAATGGATATAATTGACATTATGAAAATGACAATGGAAAATGTATAGATTAATGTCTAGCCCAAGGACATAAATGCTTTGCTAGACCATGAACCCAGACATTTTACAACCCCAGGCTAATTTTTTATACCAAAAAATGAAAAGTATTAAAGAAAAAATCTATGCTTAATCAGAGACTTAGAAAGGGATATAGATTAACATTTTGAAATCGACAGTGGGAAATATATAGATTAATGTCTTGCCCAAGGACATGAATGTTTTGCAGGACCATGAATCCAGACACTTCACAACCCCAGGTCAATTGTTTATAAAACAGAATGGCATGTTTATTAGAACAAATTCTTATTCAGAGACTTAGAAAGAGATATAAATTAACATTATGAAATTGACAATGGGAAATATATAGCTTAATGTCTTGCCCAAGAACATAAATGCTTTGCTGTACCATGTACCCAGACATTTCTCAATTGAAGGTTCATTCTTTTAGCTATAGAATCGCACGTTTATAAATCAGAGACTTAGCTATAGAATGGAATATGTTATAAATCAGATACTTAGAAAGGGATATAAATTAACATTATGAAGATTTGACAAAAGACTGAACTCCGTTTCGTTGACAATCAGCCATGCATGAAGACTCTCGTCTACGGCTGATTGTCAACGAAACGGAGTTAAGTCTTTTGTTAATTTTGTTTATTGATACGGCAGGCAGCCAGTGAAA
Source organism: Strongylocentrotus droebachiensis (assembly GCA_035222895.1). Classification (NCBI taxonomy): domain Eukaryota; kingdom Metazoa; phylum Echinodermata; class Echinoidea; order Camarodonta; family Strongylocentrotidae; genus Strongylocentrotus; species Strongylocentrotus droebachiensis. The sequence goes on from JAVYIG010007256.1 coordinate 102,754, forward strand.
ACGAATTCTTTTAATAAAATTATGGAAATGCAAGCATTACTTTAAACAAACAGAACTTTGTCATTCCTCGCTCATTTTTCCTGATTGAGGTGTCATATGAAAGGGCAGAAGCTAACTATCTAGAAATGTGAATTTTTCTTCGAAATTCAGATACCGCCCGCCAAATGTCTTTTTAGTTTCCTTCCTTCAAATTGCTTTTATTCACTCATGCGTGAAATATGCATTATCTGAGTAGCATCACATGAAAGAGGAGATTCTAAGCTTTCCAAATATGTATCATTCATTAATTATAGTTGTGATTAAATTATGATAGAACATCGATACTTCTCGGTTTCGTTTTTTCTGGGACGCACTGTATAGCTTAATGTCTTGCCCAAGGACATAACTGCTTTGCTGGATCATGTACCCTGACACATCACAACCCCAGGTCAATTTGTTTAGCTAAAGAATGGAATGTGTTATAAATCAGAGACTTAGAAAGGGATATGAATTAACATTAGGAAATTGAAAATGGGAAATATATAGCTTAATGTCTTGCCCAAGGACATAAATGCTTTGCTGTACCATGAACCCAAACACTTCACAACCCCAGGTCAATTCTTTTAGCTATAGAATGGAATGTGTTATAAATCAGAGACTTAGAAAGCCATATAATTGACAAAATGAAATTGACAAAGGGAAATAATATAGATTAATGTCTTGCCCAAGGACATAACTGCTTTGCTGGACCATGAACCTAGACTTCACAACCCCAGGTCAATTGTTTATACCACAGAATGGCATGTTTATGCCTTATCAGAGACGTAAAAAGGGATATAATTTGAAATAAAATAACTGACGATGGGAAATATATAGATAATGTCTTGCCCAAGGACATAAATTCTTTGCTGGACCATGAACCCAGACTTCACAACCCCAGGTCAATTATTTATTCCAAAGAATGGCATGTTCAGAAGAACAAATACTTAACCAGAGACTTAAAAAGCCATATAATTGACAATAATGAAATTGACAATGGGAAATATACAGTGCGTCCCAGAAAAAACGAAACCGAGAATTATTGATGTTTTATCATAACTTAATCACATTTATAATTGATAAATGACACATATTTGGAAAGCTTAGCTCCTCCTCTTTCATTTGATGCAACTCATATAATACATATTTCACACATGAGTGATTAAAATGAATTTGAAGAGAGGAAACCAAAAAGTCATTTGGCAAACGGTATCTGAATTTCAAAGAGGAAATCACATTTCTAGAAAGTTGAGGTTCTGCCCTTTCCTATGACACCTCAATTAGGAAACATGAGCAAGGAATGAAAAAGTTCTGTTTGTTTTAAGTAGTGCTTGCATTTCCATAATTTTATCAAACAAATTTGTTTTCACTGGGTGCCTGCCGTAGCAACAAACAGAGTTGACAAAAAACTTAACTCCATTTCGTTGACAATCAGCTGTAGACGAAAGACTTCATGCATGGCCGATTGTTAACGAAACGGAGTTAAGTCTGTTGTCAATTCTGCATGTTGTTATGGCAGGCACCCAGTGAAAACGAATTTGTTTGATAAAATTATGGAAATGCAAACACTACTTTAAACAAACGGAATTTTGTCATTCCTTGCTCATTTTTCCTGATTGAGATGTCATATGGAAGGGCAGAACCTCAACTTTCTAGAAATGTGATTTTCTGTTTGAAATTCAGATACCGTCTGCCAAATGACTTTTTGGTTTCCTCTCTTCAAATTAATTTTAATCACTCATGAGTGAAATATACATCATATGAGTTGCATCAAATGAAAGAGGAGGAGCTAAGCTTTCCAAATATGTGTCATTTAGTAATTATAAATATGACTAAGTTATGATAAAATATAGATAATTCTCGGTTTTGTTTTTTCTGGGACGCACCGTATAGATTAATGTCTTGCCCAAGGACATAAATGCTTTGCTGGCGGTGAACCCAGACACTTCACAACCCCAGGTAAATTCTTTTAGCTATAGAATGAAATGCGTTATAAATCAGAGACTTAGAAAGCCATATAATTGACAATAATGAAATTGACAATGGGAAATAATATAGATTAATGTCATGCCCAAGGACATAAATGCTTTGCTGGACCATGAACCTAGACTTCACAACCTAAGGTCCATCGTTTAGCTATAGAATG
>JAVYIG010007257.1:0-104871 GCA_035222895.1 Strongylocentrotus droebachiensis
AGATGAGATAATGACCTGCATGTTCTTCTGAATTTGATAGAAATCTCTTTTACGTTATAATGTATACCTGTCTTGGTTTATGTTAGTAGACAGTGATAGTTATAATGAAAAATGTATTTGACTTGTTATTCAGGTCTTCGTGTCAAGATGCAGAGTTACACTCATGAATAACCACCATTCAGTCTACTTTTGCAACTAATGATATATCTTTAAAAACTTTTAAGGAAAGCTGAATTTGATTAGATCAAGACCCAGATATGCCTTTTATTATAGGATATATAGTTTATATGCAGTAAAGGTTTGCAGAAGGGTTTGGGGCATAGATTTTTTGAATAGATCTCCATACATTGATCCGGAATTTGGGGGGGTTAATTGGCTGTTCACAGCTGGTCGTCAGTCAGCTCTGATGCGGTGCGTTGCGTCCACACGTTTGTGCGTGTTGTTTTGTGTTGTGTGTATTGTAATGTTTTTGTCGTTGTGTAGTTGTTTTTGTAGTGTTACTGTTTGTGTGTATAAAACGAAAACTTCCACAGGTAGTTCCTTTTTTCTTTCATTCTTTTATCTTACGTACGATGCAGGATAATGTTACGTTTATTTCCTTGAATTGTCGCGGCCTAGGAAATAGTCGCAAAAGACAAGATGTTTTGTTTTACTTAAAAGCGAAACAATATGATGTTTGTTGTATTCAGGATACACATTTTGTCCCAGCTATGGAGACTGATATACGTAGGGAATGGGAAGGTAAATGTTTTTTCTCTTTCAACACGTCCAACTCAAGAGGAGTAGCAATTCTTTTAAGAACACTCTCCCTGTAAATATAAATAGAATTAAAGTAGATATCACAGGAAACTTTGTGGTTTTAGATGTAACTTTGCACGAATATAATATTACTATCGCGTCGCTGTATGGCCCGAATACAGATAACCCAATATTTTTTGCAGATCTCCAACAAATTATAATAGATTTTGAAAATCCACATGCCATTGTCTGTGGAGACTGGAATTTAGTACAAGATTCAACCCTTGACACATATAACTATTTGCATGTTAATAACCCGAGAGCTAAACAACAAGTAAATAATATGAAGACTGAGTTAGATCTATGTGATCCTTGGAGAATTAGATTTCCAGATAAAAGACGTTATACGTGGCGGCAACCAACCCCTTTTAAACAGAGTAGATTAGATTTCTTTTTGATTTCTTCAGAACTTCTTTCATTAGTGCACAATGTCGATATTCTTTCAGGTTACCGAACAGATCACTCTTTAACTCGTATAAGTCTCAGTTTGAATCGGATAAAACGAGGTCCTGGTTTTTGGAAATTTAATAATTCCTTGTTAAAAGACGAAGATTTTGTTTCGCAAATAAAGAAAAAGATAAGAGATACTATTCTATTTTATGCTAAAGACGAAGCAAAGTTTGACCAGAATGGTTGCATAGTGGGCGAGTGTGAATTTAGCATAAATGATCAGTTATTTTTTGAAACTTTAATGATGATTATACGAGGGGAAGCAATATCATATGCCTCCTTTGCCAAAAAACAAAATGTGAACAGGGAAAAAGATCTAGAAAAGAAAATTGAAGAGTTAGAAAGAAAATTGATAATATCTGATGATAAGACTTTTGTATTAGAGGAAATTGATAAATCAAAATTAGAACTGGAAGCATCCCGTCTTAAAACTAATGAAGGAATTGCGATTAGATCCCGAATTAAATGGATGGAGTTTGGAGAAAAACCGTCTAAATTCTTTTTAAATTTAGAAAAACAAAATAATACCAATAAAGAAATACGTCAGTTATCCGCTGAAAATGGTGATATTTTAGACAGACAAAGTGACATACTTAAGGAAGTGTTTAACTTTTATTCTAACCTTTATGCAGAAAAAGAAACTGATGGAATTAATCTGGAATTATTGTTAAACTACCCTGACATTCCTAAGTTGTCCTCGCAAATGTCCTCATTACTGGAAGGCCCACTTTGTGTTGACGAAATCTATTCCACTTTAAAAATCATGAAAAACAATAAATCCCCCGGACAGGATGGTTTTACTGTAGAATTTTATCGTTACTTTTGGGAAGATATTAAATACTTGCTGGTAAGATCATTGAATTATGCGTATTTCACAGGGAAATTGTCAAACTCACAAAAAATGGGAATAATAACTTTGATTCCAAAAGGAAACAAACCTAGACATTTGTTAAAAAATTGGCGACCGATCTCCTTATTGAATGTAGTTTATAAATTAGCATCCAGTTGCATCGCAAACAGACTCAAGGGCGTTTTGTCATTTTTGATACATGAAAATCAAACAGGATTTTTGAGTGGTCGTTTTATTGGCGAAAACATACGTTTATTATATGATACGCTACTTTATACTGAATTACACGATATAGCTGGCATGCTCCTTGTTGTTGATTTTGAAAAAGCTTTTGATTCCGTATCGCATGATTTTCTGTTCAATGTCCTGGATTTTTTTCGCTTCGGTCCATCTGTAAAGAAATGGATCAACTTGTTTTATGCAAATGCATCATCTTGTGTATTAGTTAACGGACACTGTACAGATAGATTTGAAATAGGACGAGGGTGTCGCCAGGGAGATCCTTTGTCTTCCTACCTCTTTTTGTTAGTCAGTGAGATACTTGGATCCTAATACGACACTCACATTCTTTGGGCGGATTGCATATGAATGGAAAAACGCTTAAACTGTTGCAATATGCAGACGATACCCTTTTGACACTCAACGGTTCAATGCAGGATTTACAATGTGCCCTTACAATACTTAATGACTTTGCAAATATGTCCAATCTCAAAGTCAACACGACTAAAACTCAAGTGATATGGATTGGGAAGAACAGAACTTTCAAAAAAGAGATTTTACACGAGTACAAACTTAATTGGATATCTGAGGGATATTTTAGGTACTTGGGCATAGACTTTTCAGTTAAATTATCAGAAATGGTTAATCACAACTATCAAGAAAAGGTTCAAGAGATAAACCGTCAGATGACGATATGGTTGAAAAGAACATTGACTCCCTTAGGAAGAGTTACCATAGTAAAATCTTTATTTATACCCAAATTGAACTACATATTTTTATCTCTTCCTGAACCAAAATTAGAAATTATGAAGGATATCGATCGACGTTTTTTTGAATTTATATGGCATGGCAAACGTGATAAAATAAGTAGGAAACAAATGGGTCAATTGTACAATGAAGGCGGAGTTAAAGTGACTGACCTTTGTATGCATTGTAAATCACTTAAGATATCATGGATAAGAAGATTTATTTGTTCTGAAAGTTTCTCTCTTCATATGTTCCAATCATTCTTACCTCCACCGTATACATCTCTTCAGTTATTCATGGGGGCTGAATATTACAAAGAATTAGCCACTTCAATACGAAACCCATTTTGGGAAGAAGTATTATCAGCCTTTTCAGACCTTACTCAATTCACTGTAAATGATATTGCATGTCAACCCCTTTGGAATAACCCTAAAATAAAAGTTAATGATAACGTAATTTATTATAAGTCTTGGTGCGCTAAGGGGGTACGTTTTGTTAACGATGTTTTAAAAACAGATGGATCATTTCTCTCATACTTTGATTTTCAACATAAATACAATGTACATGTAAACTTTCTTCAATATTATGGCTTTTGTAATGCTATTCGATTTGGTTTTAATAAAAATGTCATACCAAAGGTCATTGAACCTACATGTATCATCCCGGAAGCATTGTTATTAATAATAAAAGTGGAAAAAGGTTGTGCACATATATACCGTTCTTTATTGAAACATAATATAAAGGAATGTAAAAGTCTTACTAAGTGGAAACAGGAGTTTGACCTTGACAATATTGTATGGAGTTCGTATTATTTTCTTCCCTTTAATTCAACTGTCGATGTTAACATGAGGTGGTTTCAGTTCAAGTTACTGAATAGAATTCTTTATATGAAAGATGCTTTGTTAAGATTTAAATTAGTTACAGATAACTTATGTACATTCTGTAATAACAGTGTAGAAACGATTATACATATATTTTGTTACTGTATTCATACAACCGAAATATGGTCTAAACTCGAGTATTGGTTGTCTCGTAATAATGTACTTATTAAGTTTAGAAATCAAAATAAGTTGTTTGGGTTTCACGGTAATAATAACAGTGCCCTCAACTGTATTATGATTATAGTCAGGAAATAAATTTTTGCAGCCAAATGTAAACAGTGTTTGCCAGTTTTTGAAAACATAATATCAGCGATAAAGTGTTATTATAACATGGAAAAGTATATATGTAAAACAAATCTGAAAGAACAGAAATTTGTGAAAAAGTGGTTACTTTTTGCAAAGTGTTTCTGATTGTTTATTTCTTCTAAAATCATTTTGCCAACTAAATCTGTGAATAGTGAACTTCAATTTGTAACTGATACCGGTATCTATAAATGTATTTTCTTATTATATTTTGAATGGCCAGGAATATTATTTTGAATTTCTGCATGTAAAAACCAATTCTTGTATACATAATAATGTGAACGATATTATTTAATAAAGGATCCCTGTGGAAGGGAAAAAGAAAGAAAAAAAATAATAATAATAATAAAAAAAAAAAAATAAAAAAAAAAATTATAATAATAATAATACAAAAAACATCAGTTGTTATTGGTAGTAATAATATATTATCATTATAGCTGTTGTTATTGTCACATTTATCAATAAAAGTACTATTATTAGTAGCGTTAGTAGTTAAATAATAGTAAGAAGAATAATGATATTAAATAGTAATAATAAACAAATTAATGATGATGATAAAGGTACATGTACCAATAATATTGTTACCATAAGTGATTTTATTACTTATATAATTACTATATTTGTTTGCTATTAATCATGAACTTATGAGCAACAAAAATAATTGCTGATGTATTTGGAATTAGAACATGGATAATTCTTACAATTAATCTGTTCTGTTCATCATCTCATATGAAGATGTTATCAAAAATAAAGTATTGTTAGTTCGTTCAAGACTACTAATTTATTAACTCCCCATTTTACATTTGTTGTTTTTTCTATTCTCAAAACCAGCAGAGATAATTTTCTTTTGATAAAGTAAGTCATTGAAACTTATTCAAATATTTGGATTTAATTTCCATGTCAAAACTGAAGGCTTACCAACATAATGTGACACTCCAGCAAAACCACCGCAGAATCTTTTCAAATCAAGTATGCATGGTATGCCACAGTGCGTGTCAGCCATCTGTTGGGTGAGACATGTCTGCTCACAGGAGCAAGCACACTCTGTTCGGTTGTACAGTGCTGCAATTTTGAATCCATTTTCTTTACACGTTGCTGTGCAAGTGTCTGGTGTTGTTGTGTTTGAGAGGACTGCATGGTAGTCGACATCTAAGCAACCTGGAGAATAGCACCCGATGTAATCACCATCTGAAAAAAGGGACAAATTTACGGGAACGATATAAGTCAATTAGTTATAATTAATGTATGGTGATGGTGACGATGAAGAAGATGGTTATTGTGGTGTACAGTGTTGTCTATTCCATAGATCACCGTACTGTATATTACAAGGTACGGGGTCGAATTTCCTGCCAGGGCACTGGCGTCGTTTAACAGGACATTGATGCTACATTTGCTGCTCCCAACCCAGGTGTTGTAGGTGCGGAATGGTACGATGTAATGTTATGCATTGAGCACAGCGGCTGCCAGAGCTATTAAGCCGGGATAAAATATTAAGTCTGTTGTAGCGCATAATGGGATGCGCGCTGTATAATGATGATAATGATGATAGTAACGAGATTAAACAACGCATTTAATTTATCAAATCAAATAAAATGCGATAAAATGATAATCTGTATTTCCGAGTAACGCATATTAATCAAGACTTTACCTCTTGCACGTCTCTGGGGTGCGTCGTTCCAAAGTTGAAAATCCGTAGTGTTATTATCACTTATGCAAGCCATCGGTCTTAAAAGTAAGCAAAGCACCACTAGTCCATGCATTCCAATATATATCTATATGGAACTTCGTCTTGCCAGCTGTTCAGCGTGGAGAAAACAAATGTATTGTTTTGAAGTGATATGTATGTGTGCTCTCTAAAACAGGGAACCGTTGTTCTCAATGAACCATGTTACTCAGGTGTGTCAAAGTTCTTTAAACAAGTCGATGCAGAAAGATATGACCGCTGTTTCTTAACCACCACGTGATACGAATCAAAGCACTTCATTCGAAACTGTCATTATATTGTTTTCCTATTTAGTGCGAAACCACAATTGATCTTGGCTGACCAGCTCACTTTCGACAAGGGTGTAGTGAATAAGGTGTGCTAATTGATACTGATAGTTCTGAATTCATCTAGTCTACATTTACATACTCTCATATCCCTCTTTTTCTGAACATCATTGTGAAAAAGTGTCATATTGAGTCTGGAGACTAATGACTTTATGGCTCGTCCGGCATTGTTCTCAAAACGGCAAATTGACTAATTTCATAGAGGTTATAGCTTTTTGTATTATTTTTTTATTTCGTGATACCTAGGTACTTGCCGTAACTTTAAATCGATACTGAACTGATAAAGTTCCTGCCCTAGCGTACTGTATATTGTTCAGTGCCTCGTCATTGTCAACTTGCTACCAATGCATAACCCTATACCTAATTCCCACGTCGCAGACTGATGAATCGATGTGAGAACTAAACGGAGCAGATAGGGAAGCAACAAGTTGCGGACCACAATGCTTAAGCTGAATTGAAATGGCACCTGGGAGAAGTTTTGCAGTGCTTCTCACTATGAATATGACCGACAAAGAAAGCGGACAAAATATACAGTTCCTCAGGTGGACAAAAGAACATCCCTTCACTGCTATTATGTAAAAAGGTGAATATGTATGTTACACCTGTTCTACACATTTTTACATAATAGCAGTGAAGGGATGTTCCTTTGTCTACCTGAGGAACTGTATATTTTGTCCGTTTTCTTTGTCAGTCATGTTCATAGTGTCTAGTAAAGAAGAGAATAAACGGGGGAGGGGGGTTCGAAAGGGTACTAGTCTTCCACATCAGTCGTTTATACTCTAATTTAAGGAATATAAATTTAAGTCATTCAAATTGAAGTAATCAAAAATGAAACAGATTGATAATTAAATAAAACTACTTTTGAGTAATCTTTCAGGTCAGGTGTTTATAAAAATGTTGTCTATAGATAACATGAAACACAATCAAATATGTCCCTGATATTAACAAATGTCAAATACTGGTGTTTACCTAGTCTTGATATCAGTCGTTTATTTATCAAAATAACAAAACCAATATCCATTTCTTTAAATGTATGGAATTAAGATTTTTATGTTAACTTGTCTTGCATAATTTACATTCATTACAAATGAAATTACAATTAAATATTAGTCGCCCTTTTACTTCTTCTATATCAATCAGACACACGTTTATGCATTCGTTAAGTCTTACATTAAATTTAATTTGATTACAGAAAAAAATAGAAGGAGAGAAACTGTAGGGGTGCACATGCTTTTTTCATTTGCTTTTTTAAGTTTGCCTAAATAAATTGGGGTAAAAAAAAAGTCGATGCGCTCATGCCCTTACGTAAAGCTTTAATAACCATCAGTTTTTCTCCTTCAATATTCCATTTGATTGTGTTTCATGTTATTTATTGCTTTAATTCTTAGAAACGCCTTATCTGTAGAACTACGTAAAAACTAGTTTTATTTAATTTTCAATGTGTTCCAATTGTTATTATATCATTTTAAACGACTTAAATTTCTATTCCCTAAATTCTATGAACAATGACTGATGTGGAAGACTAGTTTAAGCACCCTTTCATGAAACAATGATTTAAGCATATTCCACACGTTTTCTATTTCCTTTTTGCCACTTCTCCTGTTGATCACGTTTACATTGCATGTTGGTACTCAACATATATGTTACAAAGTAATAATTCTCTGAAGTGTCATGTGAAGGAAAAATACAGTAGCCAAATGACATAAGAAATGTTATCGCACGTACGACGATTTTCAGCCTTTTCACACATAGCTACAATTCATCGTATCTAGAGCTGATTAGTTTAAAGCTGTTTAACTCAACAGTTTTAAACAGCTTTAAATAAAATTGTCCCTGTGTGAACATCGTTTAAACGATGTTCGGATAGATACGAAGTCGCGATTCATACGCCCCTCAAAGCAGGCTGCAGATACGAAGTTCGTATCTAGAGAGCTTGACCTTTTGTGTGTGAACGGTTTCGTGTTTAAACTGGATGGAGCGTGCGCTTTGTTTGATACGACATGACCTTCAATGCGCAATAGCACTACTGCGCATTTTAAGAGCAGTAGTTAATCATGAAACGATTGACGATCGCACCGAAGTTTCTCTGTGTGAATGTTGTCGTATGTAAAGTCGATTAGTTTAAAGCGCTTTAAACTAATCAGCTTTAAAGAATTTTACTCGTGTGTGCAAAGGCTGATAGGGGGCGGCGGCACTTTTGTGATGTCCTTTGGCGGCATCTTGAAGAAAGAAAAAAAAACTTGCCGACGCCCTTTTTGTCAGCTGCGTGGTACCTTTCATGTGCGCGTAGCTTTAAACGGATATGTGCACAAACTGTTTAAAATCCATCAATAGAAACTGTACCACTATTGAGATAAGGACACGAAGACAATGACAAGAAACTGACAGTTGTAAGCTTTATTGTCCATTTATTGATTAAAGTAATGTGTGTGGTCCAATACCATATTACATTGTACTTCATCCTTTTGCTTATACTTCTATCTTAAGATCCAATATTATAATATGTTATATTTCAACAAATTGCGTATACTTTAATCTAAGATTCAATGGTACGATTATGTTATATTTCATCATATTGTGTATACTTCTGTGTTTGATTAGATAATACTTATGTTAATGATGCAATACTATATTATGGTGTATATGAACAAATTATGATGTATACGTTTGTGATTCAATAAATGTTTACACTCCTCTCCTTCAAAATACCTTTACAATATTATATATCCTATAGTAGTTACTGCATTTATATGACATCCAAATGATTATACAAGTTCTAACATATATAGTACAATTTTTTTTTGTATTTGAATATGATTTCCAACATAAAATACATATTATGATACGGAAAAACAATCGTAGACGAAAACAATCATTGTACATATTATATTTAACAAAATAGGCTATGGTAATGGCGATAGTAAGCACTCGTCATTGCAGTTTTAAGAACTTGTATACCAAAAGTCAGAATAATAAATAGGATAGGCCTAGGACATGTATGTATATATACAAAGATGAGTCTCAATCGGCGGGTAAAACATTTTATATCATCATTAATGTCGTTAAAGGAAAACGGCACGGAGTTGCTTTACTTGTCTTATTTTTCATTGAGGGGGGGGGGGAGATGGAAAATCATGTTAAGTTCTTCTTTTCGTTGAAAACTGCAATAAAATGTTTCAATTTTCCTCTGACTTGATTGTCAAATACAATTTTTGAGGCAGACGGATTAAGTATGGAATTTAATTGTTAACGGAACAGAAAAAACAATCATTACAAGACATCGTATATTTAAAATCGAGTGCATTTAAGCCAAATATCAAGCATAAATATCAAAGTCTCGCGAAAATGGTTTAAAACATCCATATGTGTACGGATATAATACGTTCAGTTAACAACCAAAACTACCAATATAACTACAAATATTTACAAGTTTTCTTTTTGAAGGGACTAAACAAGAAAGGTGTACCCCATCTATCTCAGGACAAACAAGAGATGTTGAAATCAAAGCTATAATTATGTATAAAGCATATAGACCCCCTGCGTTTTCCGTTGGGATCTTGCAGTCGATTATCGGTACAAGGGCTAACTCTCTTGAGAAATCTGAGAAATGTAGGTGCCTTTATTCGTCATTATTTTAGTTGTATATAATGATATCAATGTCCTTCAAAGATAATTTCAAAGTTTAAAGAAATTAATTATTTCTTCGATATTGCGTAAAGTTCATTATTGACCATTTCATGCTCGACCTCTTCGTTGTTTTCAGGATATCGAGACACATCCGCCTGTCTGTGTATGAAAGCAGCCGAACCCGCGAAACTGTCCATGTAAGACCGGCAGTCAGCAAACGCAAACGCATTTTCTGTGGCCAATGAGAGACCTTGACTACGCGTCTCCGCGCCATCCTCTTTAGTCAGGACATGGTAGAAATTGGATTCCACCACCGGTATGCTATCCATGATGTCTTCCGCGATGACGGGTTCTCCGTCTCTTCGAATTTGTGTTTGTGATGTTGACTCGACACTAGAGGGAACCATATTGCGCGGAGGAAGCTGAGGCACATGGCTGGTTGTATGTGGGTTATTGGGAGGGCGCTCTTCGCTATTTTGGGATGGAGCATGAGCACGCCATCTACGGGAATGATTGCGAGGTGAGTAGACCACCCGACGATCACTTTTTCTGAAATTTATGAAAGCAAAAGGAAGATGAGAGCAAAGAAGTGAAAAGGTCACTTTTTGCAAGATAAGGGATACATTTTTTTGTAAATTAATTTCAATAGCATATTGAGTACCGAAGTGCTACGTCGTTTTGGCCCATCGTCCCAGTTACTGGTTTAAACAAAACAGAACAGAGCATGAGGTTCGCCGCGTATTCTCTAAAGCAACAGACTGGAGCAGGGCAAATTCTGTGTTTGGGTCTGGTGTGATCCCCACTAAATTGTTGGGTTAAAAAATTGTTCGGAACCTGTAACATTGACAACTTGGCCAGTATGACGCCACACGCCAGTAATTTATTGTACATTGCATATAAATCATGTCTGCATGACGTAATTATTGGTTATCGGTCATTCTAATGTTTGCACATTTCAAAAGGTGACGGACAACGCTATTAGAATTTCCTTATAATGATTTTTCGAAAGTCTTTACGATCGTGTAAGTAGTGTAAATACCTTAAACAGGCGAAGATGATGATTAGGACTATGATGACGGTTAAACCTATCCCAGCAGCAATATAAATATGGCTATACTCAAAAGATGTTCCTGTTCCTGACGATCCTGGCGGAAGAAGAGATTAAACCAAAAATGAAAGAAATGGTTTGGAAATTCGTTTGTATTTTCATTTTCAACAGTCTTTAAGCAAGGCACCGCTATATACAACTTGTCAACTACAGATGATGAATTTAAGTAGTGCATCAGAGTTCAGCAATTAGATACTTAAAGGAAGAAATCAGATATTTACTAGCCCTCAAAAACTAATATAGTAGCAGTAAAATGAGTTTATGAAAGTATGTGCAAATTTTCAGATCAAAAGACTCTATGAGTATGAGTGAAAATGGAATACCTCACTTTGTACACAACATATGGGGTGAATAAACTAATTCCAGTTGTAACTTAAAACAGAGATGACTGTAAATATGTCAATAATTTATATTTCACACTAATTTCGATTAAACTATTGTATTATCCAGAAACAGAGTATGTGGTGCATACATACCATCATGTTCACCAGTTGTATTTTCACTGCACTTGCTCTTCGATGCGTTTACCTGTTTAACTATACGGAAAGAATAACACAAAATAATACGAGAAAAGTTTGTAATATTCATTTACACTCTGATTTCACCCCCCCCCCCCTATTTCCATATATCTATTGTACTGCGCGTATCGTAGTGTTTGTCTTTGTTCTTTATATCAATATATTTGTATACACATGTAATGAAATATTTTTGAGATGCATCCTGTTAATGCAAATAAGGAATACATAAATGAGTTAACAATAGAAAAGAACAAGTCGGAGAAAACTGGTACTGCATTAGAAAAAGCATAATCAAAGACAACAAGACGAAAAACAAGAACATTGAAAAGTGGTCGAGGCTTCATTAATTTACTATAAAAAGTGATATGACTCTGATTTGTCAGGTTACAGATATGAATAAGTATTATTACCTGGATGTACATTTTCTTACATTTTCAAACACTGTCCACGAGTCTCTGGGCGGGGTGGTGGGGTGGCTTTTCTTTATAAAGACAGCCTCCAGGTTATTATGTCATCTGAAAACTACGACAGTTTTGAATGTATGTCTGCAACTATCTCCAGTGACTCAAGCTGTATGGACATCTCGGTAATCTACAGGCCGCCTGGTGGACATAGCTTCTCCAAATTTCTGGAAGAATTCTCTGACTTTCTTGATGGTAGAATGTACAGAACTCCACCTTTCGTCATCACCGGCGACTTGAACATTCACATGGACAATAACTCTGCACCGAACACACAAAAGTTTAATGATCTTCTCACTAGTCACGGCATCTCCCAGCTAGTCAAATCTCCTACCCATGACAAGGGTCACATCCTGGACGTTGTCATGGTGCGGAACGCTGATGATCAAATCCTGTGTTCGAAACCTCAGGTCATACCTGGCATCTCCGACCATTCTGCTATCTTATGGAAGCTAAACTTCGCTAAGCCTAGTCGGACCCACTCTACATATGTCAGTCGTAACATCACAGATATTGACAGAGAGACCTTCGCGAATAGCATTGCTGACTGCAACATCATTGCTCCTGCTACATGTAGTGTTGAAGAAGCTGTTCATCACTACAAGTTAGAACTCGGGAGGGTTCTAGATGCTCATGCTCCTCAGAGATCACGGAAAGTGAGGAATCATGCAGACTGTCCGTGGTATACCAATGACATTCGTTCTCAGAAGAGGATACGTAGACAACTGGAGAGGAAATGGAGGGCCAATGGCCGACTTCAGACCGACAAAGAACTGTACTGTGCCCAGCGTGACCTCGTAAATTCACTTGTGAAAAGGGCGAAGCGCTCATACTTTGTAGATCTTATTGAAGACTGTCGGAATGATTCCAGAAAGCTCTTCTCAGTAGCAAACCGACTTCTGAATCGTCGACAGTTATCACTACTTCCAGCCCACACGGACAGCCAGCAAATGGCCTCTACATTCACCCACTTCTTCCAGACGAAAGTCAAGACCATCTGCGACAGTTTATCACCTGACGAAACACCACACCATCCCCTTACTTCCTCTTCCTTTGAAGTAATACAACCCACTACCCCTAAGGAGATTATGTCACTCTTACGTAAACTACCCCCAAAATCATGTCAGTTAGACCCTGTCCCCACTAAATTATTAATGGACTGTTCCTCCACATTCGCTCCCATCTTTTCTTACTTGATTAACTTGAGTTTAGAGCAGGCACATGTTCCTTCCTCATTGAAAATAGCTCATGTTACTCCGTTGTTGAAGAAACCTTCTCTGGACCGAAATTCCCTCCAAAATTATCGACCAGTTTCAAACCTACCTTTTTTGTTCAAAATTCTTGAAAGGGTTGTGTTTTCTCGTCTTTCGGATTATTTTCTGGACAATGATTTGTTCGACCCTTACCAGTCAGGTTACAGATCCCATCATAGTGTGGAAACACTGCTTGTGAATGTGTCCAACTATATCCTGCAAGGGATGGATAGGGGTAACTCAACTGCTCTCCTGCTGCTAGACTTGTCCTCCGCCTTCGACACCGTTAATCACACTATCCTTTTGAACACACTTAGTTCACTTGGTGTCAAGGGTGAGGCACACAAATGGTTCGAGTCTTATCTGTCATACCACTCTCAGATCGTTTGTATTAATGGTTACAAATCAGTTGCTTTGCCTCTCTCTTGTGGAGTACCACAGGGTTCTGTGGGCGGGCCTACTCTCTTCTCAATTTATTTAATTGGATTGCGACAAGTTTTGTTACAACATGGCATAGATTATCATATTTATGCAGACGATATTCAACTTATGATTTCCTTCAATTCAGATCAAGCCGCTGCAGAACGAGCCGTTCAGCGCCTTGAATCTTGCATGGCTGATGCTCATGATTGGATGCTCGCACGTTCCTTGAAATTAAATCTAGACAAATGTAAATTCCTTATATTTGGTTCCAAAGTACAGCTTAGTAAAGTTAATATCAATTGCATTTCATTTTCTGGCCACATAATTCACTTGTCACAAACGTGTCGCAATCTCGGTGTTATGTTTGACTCACATATGACAATGTCTGACCAAGTTTCTAATATTTGTAGATCAGTAAGGTACCAATTGCGTAATATCGGTTTTATTCGTAAATATTTGTCCAAGTCTGCCACCGAAAAATTAGTTCATGCTCTGATTTCCTCCCGTCTTGATTTTGGCAATGCCCTCCTAATCAATCTACCCCAGAATCTTCTGTCCAAACTCCAGAAGCTTCAAAACGCTGCAGCTCGTATTGTTTCTCTGACCTCCAAGCGTACCCACATTTCCCCAGTTTTGCAGTCGCTACACTGGCTCCCAGTAAAAGATCGCATTGTTTTCAAAATTTTGTTGCTTACCTTTCATTGCGTTCACGGCTCTGCTCCTCAATACCTTATCTCTCTAATCCAAAACTACACTCCTGCAAGACCTCTACGCTCATCCAATTCCAATTTTCTTGTGACCCCAAAAATTACCAAAACGTGGGGGGAAAGATCATTTGCATACTCTAGTCCTAAATTATGGAATGGCCTTCCTGAAGACATCAGAAAATGTTTATCTTCTGATTCTTTCAAAACTCATCTCAAAACATTCCTTTTCAAGTCTTGATCGTTTTTCCTGTTTACACGCGCCTTGAGCACTCTACAGAGTGGATTTGGCGCGATATAAGTCACATTATTATTATTATTATTATGTGAACTAAATGAGGTGTTGAACAATAGGTAAATGAATGTGATAAATCAAAGAATCAATCAATCAGTCAATCATCAAAAACGACTAATAAGTATTATAATAACAACTAAATGGATAAACAGATAATAACATTAAAAGTAATTTTCATTACATTCTTTAAAATAAAAAAAATCATATCATATGTATTGTACTGGACCAGTACAGTGTCTTCTCAATCCATCTGATTAGATTGTATCATGCAAATGGCTCCCTATCTAACATTTTTTTTTTTCAATTCTCAACACCAGGAGAGATGAGATCTTTTGAGAAAGTCAATTATTCTTCCATTTACCTATTTCATCAAAACTAATTTAAATATTTCCATTTAATTTGCATGTCAAATTGAAAGCTTACCAACATAATGTGACACCCCAGTAAAACCACCACAGTATCTGTTCAAATCAAGCCTGCATGGTATGCCACAGTTCGTGTCGTCCAGCGGCTTGGCAGAACATCTCTGCTCACAGGAGCAAGCACATTCTGTTCTGTTGTACAATGCTGCAATTTTGTATCCATGTTCTTTACACGTTGCTGTGCAAGTGTCTGGTGTTGTTGATTCTCCGAGAACTGCATGGTAGTCGACATCCAAACAACCTGGAGGATAGCAACCGATGTAATCGCCATCTGAAAAGGGTGACAAATTCGCATGAACGATATAATAAGTCATGTAGGAATAACTATTGTTTGGTGATGTTGATGGTGATAGTGGTGTACAGTGTTCTCACCGATAGGTCATCGAATGCAAATCACAACATACAGGGTACGATGTCCTGCCAGGGCACTCGCGTCCTTTGGCAGAACGCTGAGGCTACATCTGCTGCACTCAACCAAGGTGTTGTAAATGCGGAGCGGTATGATTTATTCCGTGTATGTACTGAGCTCAGCGGCTGCAAGAGCTGAAGCCAGGGTAATATCCAAAATTCCATGGAAGCGCAAAAAGTGATATGCACTGTATGATGATAATGAGAATGTTATTTAATAACACATTATTAATTCAAATCAAATGCGAAAAATTGATATTCCACATTTCAAATCAATGCATTAAAAAGAACAGACCGTACCTTTTGCATGTCTATTGTTCAAGCCATTGGAAGACTGAACATCCGTAGCTTTATTATCACTACTGCACGCCATCGGTCTCAAAAGTAAGCATAGCACCAGTAGTCCATACATTCCAATATATCTATATCGAAATTCGTATTGCCAGCTGTTCACCTTGTAGACAAAAAAGTTATTTGTTTGACGGACATGTGTGTGTAGTAACCAGAATAGGGAGCCGTTCCTTCTCAAAGGACCATGTTACTCAGGTGTGTCAAAGCTCTAGAAACATGGCGATGCAGAAAGATAAGACCGTTGTTTCTAACCATCACGTGATACGAATCAAAGCACTACATTAAAAACTGTCGTAACGTTTCTAACTAATTTGTGCGAAACCACAATCTATCTTCGTAGCAGCTCACTTTCGACAAGGGTCTAGTGAATAAGGTATGCTAAATGATACGGATAACTATGATTGCATCAAGTTTGTGCAGTCACGTACTCTAATATCATTCTTTTACCAAACATCATTAAAGACCTTCTCAAATTAAGAGACAACTAATAATAATACACAACATGTATTTGGCGCTTAATACTATTCTTTCTAAGCGCACCATTGTCTTTGTACAAATTACCAACCAAAACTTATAATAAACACGGTAATTATAAATTTGTTCTTTCTGCAATAAATCATGCATATACATATAATAATACAAATAAAAATGAAATCAAACAAACAAGGAATAAGATGATGTACGCCCCCTTTAATCGACTCACAACTGCGCCCGTGTAGAATATCATACATGAGAACGTACCCCAGTCGTAAAAAAATAGGAAAAAAATAGGGGAAAAACAGGGAAAAAATAGTCCCGAAAATATATTTTTTTTCTATTTTTTCCCTATTTTTTTAAAAGGAAAAAATAGGGAAAAAATAGTTTTGGTAATAGGAAAAAAATAGGTTTGAAACAATTTTTTCTATTTTTTTTCTATTTTTTTCCTATTTTTCAGACCTGAAAATAGGAAATAAATAGGGAAAAAATAGTGTAGAAAAAAGTGAAGAAAATAGTAAAAAAATAGTGATAACTAGGTGCTTAGTGAACAGTGAAAAGTAGTGAGGAAATAGGAAAAAAATAGTGAGAAAATAGGAAAAAAATAGTAAGAAAATAGGAAAAAATAGTAAGAAAATAGGGAAAAATAGTAAGAAAATAGGAAAAAATTAGTAAGGAAATAGGAAAAAAATAGTAAGAAAATAGGAAAAAAATAGTAAGGAAATAGGAAAAAAATAGTAAGAAAATAGGAAAAAAATAGTAAGAAAATAGGGGAAAATAGTAAGAAAATAGGAAAAAAATAGTAAGGAAATAGGGGGGGGGGGGGGAATCACTCATCCTTTACTTTCATAGATTTCTCAAGCACTACCATCTCACACATCCAGTCAACGACTCTGTACATTCAACTAAATCATACAGTGCAAACTTGATATAAAGAGATCAGTTATACCTGAAATGACAAGGTAAATTTTACCAGCTTTTGGGGGTTAAGATTTCTTGGTTGCACATGACCTCATTGTCAAAAGTTTCCACTGTAGAATAGTCACCCTACTCCTACAGCTCTTTTCTCTGCATCGATGCACCTACTCAGTTTGCCAAATTCACTTCATCCTTTCAGTCCAATCCATTCAGTAGAACATTTAAAATAGTCAATGGGTATATGGAAAATGTTATACAGTCCACTCCTATTATAACAAACATGGATACACCAAGATTTTATTATCAGGCAATTATCATCAGTCCCAATTTTAAACAAACCAATGTGTTCAGTAACTTGAGTATAACATGATTTCATTTTAACAAGGAAATTGGCTTGGTCCCGAGCACCTCGTTACAATGGCAGTGGACTGTAACACACAAAAAGAATAAAAGGGATTGTGTCAAATAAAATACATGTACTTTATTTTCGAGAGGTGAACACAATGACATGAGTTTAGCATAGTATGTGTGTTCATATACGGTAAGCAAATAAATAAAAGAACTTAACTGATATTTACAATCTTTGGTTAAGTACTGTAGTGTACATGTTGTAGTAATAGAGTTGTTCATGGTTTGCTATGATTATACACTAAAAAAAAAAAAAGACCAATGCGACTGCGTCTCCTATATGCCTCCGCCTTAAAAAAAATATCATCCACCTAGAATGTAGCTTTCTATTTTTGTTCAAATAAAGTATTCAGGTGAGTTTCAGGACTATTACTGAGCCGATGCGGATATATGCTAGGCGATCACAAGCTCTCTCCCTCACTAGTAACCAAATAAAGCAGTATTCTGGACATGAGAGTGTTGTTTTCTGTCTCTTTTATTACAATTTAATATTACAAAGTGCTCTTAATAATGTAATAACATTTTCAAACCTCAAGAAAATCATGACAAATAATATTTGTTTCTCGTTATTTACAAAGATAACAAAATAAAATAAATCTTAAAACAGATTTTTCAACAATGCATGCATGCTTTATAGTACAGTTGACATGTTACATAATTTTCTCAATCTCAATTGAACTGTCAAAATCTTAATACAATCATCATAATCTAGAAACACTTACTACAAAATCAATGACATGTCATGTCATTGAGATATATTATATAAACAAGAAAATGAAAGACTTACATGCTACTATTTTCAAATAGTTTTACAAAGTATACCATCATTACCATGTATCATAAGTAATGGTCTTATGGTCCTTTATCTTCACAATTTGCAGGCACTCATTGTGTACACATACATGTTGTACTTGCCTATGAATCTCAATGATTAGACATAAGAATTACATAATAAAATGGAAACAAATACTAACGTAAAGGATACAGATGTTGGTCTTGCTGTTCACAGGCATCTAATCAAATGGTGGTTGTACGTTACATGTACATTGTAGCTTGATTAGTTTCAATGGATCTGTAAAGATATAAATGAAATGTGAGTTAGGGGTTAGAATAATCATGCATTGGTACATTTATGAACATGCAATTAATACTTAGTACAAGTATTTATGTATTTCATAATGAAAAATTCAAAGGCACAGAACATGTGTGTACAAAAGTATGATAGCAAAAAAGATGCCAGGCTGACGACGAACGGATGGTGAAACAACGGAGTCATCAAAGAGCTGTCAAGGTGCATGAAATGTAAACCACTCAGGTAGGCAATTAATTAGAGTTATTTTATTCTTAGATATATCGGGTGAACATACATAAAATAAAACATAAAACACAGAAAAGAAAATAGTAAAGGAACAATTTTTTGAAGAAAAAAATAAAAAGGAAAGAGAAAAATAATGTAGATCTAGGTAGAACTTGTGCCACCTGCAAATTATTGTTCTAGCATAATGATGAGGTAAACTACTCTTATATTTTGATGTCAGATCTTAACTAACAAACATGAAATAAATATACCCAAACAAATTATCAACAATAGATTTAGATTTCTACTTAGTAAGGACATACCTCGCAGACACACTCTCGGACTTGGAAGACTTGCTCTTCTTAATCTTGCGTGGACCGTGGTGCTTTAGCAGGTTGTGTTTTCTGATTCCTAGAAAAATAATTTGAGATACAATTTAGCCTAAAACCACATCAAAACATTATATCATGCAAGGCAATATAATTGACAGACGTAGTAATGGTAAAAAATCTGAAATTTCTACGTGGATTTATTGTAATCACGTTTGTTTACATTCACTCATTCACTATACAGACACTACACTGCACTTGGGGATTCACTTCACTCAGCACTACATGGGAATATTGATCCGTAAAATAACATTCTATAAGCCTACTATGTCTATGAAGTAGCATTATATTCAACAACAGACACAATAAAAATATATATATCATAATATAATTAAGTTTCAGAAATAAACGTACCTTTTCAGCTGTTTTCTGGTGCCAGTTCCGCTCGTCGATCGTCCGTCATTCGACAACAAACTTGTTTCTCTACGAGTGGGACTAGTAATATTTTGAAAATTTGTCGGGCTCATTTTCTTGGGAAGAATCACTAAAATGGGATAAGGAGGCATCGGAGTATGAGGAGTCACTATCTCTTGATGAAATTTCATCGCTAGAATAATTGCTGGAAGACATTTTGGTGTGATTTGGAGACGTTTGATGAACGGAAATCAGCAAAAGTCCGATGCGCACATCAGTGCGCCAGTGGGGGAAAAAAAAAACGGGTAATTTTCAAATTACGTCCGGGTACTTGCGTACTGTCCTCTACGTTGAAACTTTACTCACACATAGAACGGGAATATCTCGATCGAATGCTTTTTTTTCTTTTAATAAAGGAGATTTTTTTTTGAAATTTCTATGTGTACATTTTCTTTTTACACATGGTTTATGTATGGTTATCTTTGAGTGCACTAGTCACTACTATAGTTTTGTAAATAAAATCAAGAATATTAATAAAGGAACAAAATTGAAATTTCGTACATTTTCTTTTTACACATTGTTTATTTATGGTTATCTTTGAGCTCACTATTCAATATGTGACCCCACAGCTAAAAACCACCAATAAGTCGCAAAATGAACAACAGAGATAATGGCAGGAAAAGCGGGCTTTTTTAATAGGATGCCAGTCATAAACAATGAAAATATGCAAGTTTAGAAAATAGACAAAAAATAGTTTACAAATTTTTTCTTTTTACACATGGTTTATGTATGGTTATCTTTGAGTGCACTAGTCACTACTATAGTTTTGTAAATAAAATCAAGAATATTAATAAAGGAACAAAATTGAAATTTCGTACATTTTCTTTTTACACATTGTTTATTTATGGTTATCTTTGAGCTCACTATTCAATATGTGACCCCACAGCTAAAAACCACCAATAAGTCGCAAAATGAACAACAGAGATAATGGCAGGAGAAGCGGGCTTTTTTAATAGGATGCCAGTCATAAACAATGAAAATATGCAAGTTTAGAAAACAGACAAAAAATAGTTTACAAATTTGTATCATGTCATAAAAAATGTAAGTGCAAAAAATAGGAAGAAAATAGTACTCGCAAATAGGTAAGAAGAAGTCTGAAAAAGATAAAGGTGAAAAAATAGGAAAAAATAGTCTGAAAAAGATTAAGGTGAAAAAATAGGGAAAAAATAGTCTGAAAAAGATTAAGATGAAAAAAATAGGGAAAAAATAGTCCTATTTTTTTCATATTTTTTTGGAGAAAATAGGAAAAAAATAGTCTGAAAAAGATGAAGGTGAAAAAATAGGGAAAAAATAGTTTGGTACTCGAAAATAGGAAAAAATAGAACTATTTTTTTCCTATTTTCTTTAAAAAAATAGGAATAAAATAGTCCACAAAAGTTGAAGGTGAAAAAAATGGAGAAAAATTAGTTTGTGCTTGAAAATAGGAAAAAAATAGGACTATTTTTTTCCTGTTTTCTTATAGGAAATAGGAAAAAGATAGTCTGAAAAAAAATATAGCTGAAAAAAATAGGGAAAAAATAGTTTGTACTTGAAAATAGGAAAAAAATAGCCCTATTTTTTCCTATTTTCTTGAAGGAAATAGGGAAAAAATAGTCTGCATTTCCAGAAAATAGGGAAAAAATAGGGAAAAAATAGGGAAAAAATATATTTTCGCAACACACAAAACTACTAGGGTAAGGACATTAAATCTGAAAGATATTTAGGGGCTTGGCCATGGAGAATTGTGTATGTCAAAAGAAGAACTTTACATGTTGAACGATGGTGTATGGGGTTGGGGGTTAGGTCCTCAAATTCTCTCGAGAGATGAGTATTCTAAAAAATTTGAAGTGGAAGTAGATATGAATGAGGAAGGCCAGAAAGAAAGAAAAAATGACAACTATATATCAATGGAAAGCTGATTGGACGTAGAATACAGAAACATACACATAAAACTGATGTTTCATTTCGTTATTCTACAATATATGAAAGCAGATAAATAAATAAATCGTATGAAGGGCAGCCAGCCTGATTGTAGCCGCGAACTACATTCGGATGAATGTCTGCCAACTTTTCCTCAATTTTCTTGTTTTTAACAAATTTTGATTGTGCTTTCATTCAACAAATTCCTAGAAAACAAAATTATATTGTATAATACAAAAACAAGTTGATATGTTTCGAATAATTACGACAAATAATGACAGAATGGAAACAATATAACATAAAATACCTCAAACTCCCTTTACCCCACCCCCCCCCCCCCCCCACCTTCCACCTAAAACAAAATGACCCCTCCCTCAATTGATGCCAGTCTCTCTTTCTCTTTCTCTCTCACTTTCTTACGTTGGTAATTATGTTTTCCACCTCCAATTGTGATATAAACAAGAACAACATACAATTGAATAACATATATAAAACGTTTTTTTTTAATAAAATAACATTGCTTATACACAAATATAATTAATCAAAAACTTACTTGCAGTATATATAACTAAGCAACAAAGTAAAATTAGAATACATGAACATGATTAATAAGTTAAATGTACATGTTATTCACTCTATATAAACAAATTATTACAAAAAAAACAAAAAAATCTGGAGTTTATTTTACTGGTACAAGGATCAAGTCCTGATATCCCCCTCCCTCACACAAACACACCCACCACATACACACAATACACAATCAGTGAATGTCTGCTATTATTCTCAACTCAAGAAATATACTAAATAAGTTAACCAGGGTGCAAAAATAGAGTCACACCCACACGCGCACACACAAACACTCACTCACAAAAACGCGCACGCTTTATACTTTCTTTTCTTCTGAGTTTCTCTCTGACTCTCATTGTATGTATAAAGATCGTCCGAAAGAAGTAAAGACATTATTATACTACCTGGATTCTCTCATTCTCATTTGATGAAAACAGGGACCACTTGATTCTCGTAAGACAATGGCTTGATAAAATAAAGTTGACCTTTCCTTCTTAAAGAGAAGGTCGAGTTCTGGGAAGAGATGAAAAATTATTTGTGAGCGTAATAATTCTTATTATGCAAGTGTGGAAGATCATCAGATAAGACATGTTCCCTGAAAAGCATGGCTCTTCAAATGCCTTTATATTCTAAATATGTCAGTAACATCGTAAAACTCGGGGGTAGGATTTTTACGCCACGTGTTCGTGTAGTCCCATATACATATTTTTGTGTACATTGTTTGTAACTTTACCAAGACTTGGCCAAATTTCTTATCATTTTGATGATTCTAGAACCTTGCAATACATACAAATTCTTATATGCTAGATGATCAACCTTTTTTGGTCGATTCCATACCGTTTCTTTCACAACGCAATCGCATAACCAGAACTCAACTTCATCTTTAAGTTCTAGCCGTGTTTTATTTCAACTTTAATTTTTTGTTCGCGACACCTTGTGGATAAATGACCATCTTCTCGTAATTAAAATCATTAGGGCCCCGTCTTATAAAGAGTTGCAATTGATCCAAATCTATCGCAGGTTTACAGTTTTTTGTATGTTATGTACATAGCTCCGATGTTGCAAATAAGGTGCGATTGATAGCGACTCTTTATAAGACAGGGGCTAAGATCACAACAAACAACGGCCAAAGATGAATCCGACTGAGAATGACAACTTAGTTAATTAGGAATTTGATGTAATTTGGATCTAAGATCTTGATAGGCAGTCTAGGTATCTGATGTTTTAAATGATTTATTTATCCATTCGTCAAAATGCCAAACAACTGTAGATATGTTTTTCTTATCTGCTTATCAGCTTGTATTCATCACGTAACAGGCACAATAAACTCATATACATATATACTTAAATGTTGTAATATCTGGCAAGTAAACATGTTTATCTCATCGTTCAAAGTAGTCCGAAAAGCGACTTTGCGAGAAAATGTTCTATTCCGAGTGAAATGCAGTCCAATCGTGTATTTATGTTCTGGCGTCTGCCAGGTAACTATCCTAATACTGGTCACAGTTTGCCATTTTGTAATTAGAGTCTTCGTAAACACTCTTAATTATAGGTTGGGCTAATGCTCACTGATTTTATGTGAATTCCGCGCCTACGTATGTAGTTTTTAGACATTTGGAAACTCATCTGTCAAGGCATTTTTTTTTAGAGAGCCACTGACCTGCTTGTGTGAAGTTGTTTGGGCATTTTTGTTTCGGCATTCGGCCGATAGATCATAATTCGATTTGTTGTCTTCATAACGTTGATGCATTGGTACCTGAGGAGTCTCGCAGCACTCTGATGGCCTTCTTTGCCTTGAAAATCTTCTGACTGGTTAGCCGTTGCCTGTCTTCGGAGATGTCGTCTTATGAAGCTGCCCAATATGACTTAAGCAGTGAAAGTGACGCAGGAACATCCACAGCAGAAATTATTACTGGAAATCGACGGTTCACTTCAACAGTTGCATTTCTTTGTCGGACTAGAACAAATAAAGAGCAAAAAACATTGCAACACAATCAAAACGCTGAATCACGATTGTTTGGAAATAAAGCCTTGTTTAACACAATAAAAACGAAATAATAGATTTATTTACTTCAAGTGAAAAAAAAGTTAATGTATTTATGTTACTCTTACTTTTTTTTTACTAATTACCAAAACTATGGAAACTGGAAACTAAACTCATCAGTACGAAAACGACTAAAACCAACTCAAGATCCAAATTCTGGCGATTCACGATACCATACTTTTTGTTGGGCCTGCTATTTATTGGGTGGGACCTGTTGGTGTGGGTGAGATATAACATTTACTTACCGGCATAAATAGAGGCTCCATCATAACCGCCACAAAATATTGTCAAGTCCCCTCGGCAGG
The DNA here is from genome assembly GCA_035222895.1 of Strongylocentrotus droebachiensis. Classification (NCBI taxonomy): domain Eukaryota; kingdom Metazoa; phylum Echinodermata; class Echinoidea; order Camarodonta; family Strongylocentrotidae; genus Strongylocentrotus; species Strongylocentrotus droebachiensis. The sequence goes on from JAVYIG010007257.1 coordinate 24,583, forward strand.
GCAAGCCACAGCTCTTGTCATCCAGTTCATTGTTCATACATGTCTGTTCACAAGAGCAAGCACATTTAGTCCGGTTGTGTATAGCGACGTATGGAAACCCATGTTCTTTACAAGTTGCAGTGCAGGAGTCGGGGTGTGATGGACTCTGAGATATTGACCACGTAGTCGAAGTGTAAGCATCCAAGCTCATAGCAACCGATGTAATCACCATCTGTAAAAGAAAAAAAAAATCTCTGAAACGAGTGATACTCTAGGCAATTAAATGATACATAATTCATTGCTTTAGAAGATGATACTCTCTATTTCGTGATTTATAATCATTTGTAAATAACGCTTTTTTTTTAGATATGCATATAATAAATCTTGTTTACTTCTGCCTTAAATGTGTAGACTTCCTAGAAAAGAATGTAAGCGATAACAACAAAATCACATTATCTTAGGAAAACATCAATTAAAAGTTTTCTTTTCTTGTCAATAATTTTTAGTTTCATATTGTATAGCAGTGTTAGCATGCCTACAATACAGGTTTAAAATCAAATCTCATCCAATGATAGCTTACGAAATGTCTTTTTGTTCAGAAATATAATTTACTTTAAATATATGTTTGCACTGATCCTTTGTATCCTAGAATCATTATTGTTCATCGAATGTTGTGTGAAGATTCAACTCCAAAGATTGACGATAGTAAACTATTAAATACATCATATAAAAGTCAGATCATTTCTAGCATATTACAATATAATAGCTTATTGTCAACAAATATGTAATATAACAATTTCAATTTAGGTAGCTGATATTGACTTGAACAAAGCTAGACTTACCTTTAGCAGATCTCTCATCTAATTCGTCTGCTGTAGGTGTGGCGTTTTCATCACCCAGAATACCATTTACTATTAGGTTTAGGGCAAATATGAAAGAAGAAATCCAACCATTGTGACCCGCTAGCTCCACAATACTTTTTCTTTGATTAGGTTGTTCCAATTTGGATTGTTTATGCATAAAACGGATCCTCGTTGTTGAGGTATTGCTTCCTGCGATGATTTCTACAGCGAATGCAATTTCGAAACAATGGAAGGAGTTATTCAGAGGCGGACTTAGGTTGTCAGCATCAGTGTCTAGGTGATGAATACTATTGTTGCATTAACTACACTCGTCATAAAATGAGTACTGACTTCTTGATACGAAACAAAAGTTAATAAATATGGACATCAAGAGCACTTTCGAACTTTAAAGGTACTGTTGTAAAATTAATTGAAACTGGTAAAGCATTGATATATGAGCAATACAAATTTACAACGATCGAATGAATGAATGCATGAATAGATAAACGCATAGATGAATGAATAAATGAAATCTTTAAACAAAGTTTAAAAATAACACTTGTTTCTAACTCGTTATACGCTTGTTGTATGTTGAATTTTTCAATTACACAAATCACTCTTAAAAATGCTACATTAGTTAAAATCGCATGTAGAGATCCACCCCTTCCTGATAATTATGTATCAAACCAGTGGGTAGATTATGATATGAACTTTAATTTACTACTTAATTCATTAAATGATATACTCCCCGTATCCTTAGTCATTAGTGTCCGAGGTTAAAGAAAATCCGATAGGTATGTTTTGTATTATCGCAGCCAACATCAAATTCTGTAGAACTTTGCAGGAATTATGAATATGTCATGTATGTCCTATATGTGACATTTAAACCTTAGTAGTGTTCTAATATTCAAATTATGCAAGGAAACCCGTTTACTTGCTAGACTTCACTGTCAGACACTATTGAGTGACTGACTGGCTTTTTTCTTCTTTGGTAATAACATACATAAAATGAGCTGTAAAGGGTACATTAGCATTTGTCTACATCAATAACCCACTTCTGGCCAAAAATAAACTGATTGAATCTTTGTGCAGCATAAAACGTACGACCATTCGGTACAATGGTCTGAAAATCACACTATTAATTACTGGCTCTATAGCTCCTATGTCGATTCAACAACTAATAGTCGTTATTTTTCCCACTTAAAGACATTTTCAAGCCCCCCTTTTTAGGGAAGTTATAAATTAGTATTACCTTTCAAATGCCCGTTGAAATTTAACCTTATCGCTTTTTTTGGCCTGCAAATGGGATATACTACCTTTAAGAGAGACTTTCAAATGTTTGGAAATTTGATGTGATTGGGATTAAATTTCTTTTTTCAAATATGATATTTAGGTTTTTATCGCACCTTTTTTAATCGGGTTCCCCTTCAAATCATGAACAAATGAAAGTCATCATTCGACGAACAATGCAATGCGAGTACGTTAATATGCATACGGCTTACACTCGTATCATATTTAGGGGGAAAATGGGGGGGGGGGGGTAGGAAGAAACTCTAAATTATGATTAAGGGGCTCGATGAGACTGTCAAAATGAAACAAAACATATTCGCATTATTGAAGGGTGAGGAGTACAGTAATGTTTAGGAGTCAAATATATAAAATACTTATTTGATAGCAAACATAACTGTCCATTGCATAGTAGAGGATTCGTTGTAAGGATTCAAATAAAACATGAACAAATGAAAGTCATCATTCGACGAACAATGCAATGCGAGTACGTTAATATGCATACGGCTTACACTCGTATCATATTTAGGGGGAAAATGGGGGGGGGGGTAGGAAGAAACTCTAAATTATGATTAAGGGGCTCGATGAGACTGTCAAAATGAAACAAAACATATTCGCATTATTGAAGGGTGAGGAGTACAGTAATGTTTAGGAGTCAAATATATAAAATACTTATTTGATAGCAAACATAACTGTCCATTGCATAGTAGAGGATTCGTTGCAAGGATTCAAATAAAACATGAACAAATGAAAGTCATCATTCGACGAACAATGCAATGCGAGTACGTTAATATGCATACGGCTTACACTCGTATCATATTTAGGGGGAAAATGGAGGGGGGGTAGGAAGAAACTCTAAATTATGATTAAGGGGCTCGATGAGACTGTCAAAATGAAACAAAACATATTCGCATTATTGAAGGGTGAGGAGTACAGTAATGTTTAGGAGTCAAATATATAAAATACTTATTTGATAGCAAACATAACTGTCCATTGCATAGTAGAGGATTCGTTGCAAGGATTCAAATAAAATATGTAGAGGTAATTGATGTAATTGTTATATGATTCTTGTATTATATAATGAGCACACCAAACGAACAAAGTTCTGTAAACGTAGCGAAGGAACATTTCTAGCCGAAAGTAAATAGCTTTTAAAATACATGTTTAGTTACTTCACCTCTGCCGTTACCTCTTTACAACACTTTTATTTATTTTCTCTCCCTTTCTCTTTACTTTCCACATGTGTTCAAACGTACCCTCCACCTTTCCTTTATATATATATCTCTCCCTCTCTGCTATCTATCTATCTATCGACCCGCCCCTTCTCCCCTCTCTCTCTCTCTCTCTCTCTCTCTGAAACGTAGGTTCTTGGATGGGTTCCGGGAAATAAGCAAGGCACACCCCAAGATTAATGTTGATACGAATCCATTATGATGGGTTTCTTTTTCTTTGTCTCCATCTTTTATTCCCCCCCCCCTTCACACACACACACACACATTCTCTCTCTCTATCTCTCTCTCTCTCTCTTTGTTTTTAAATAAAATTATATAGATATGTTCCCCCATATCTCCGGCCCACTTTCTCTATTTCTCTTTCTCGCCCTCCATCTCTCTTTTCTTTTTCTCTCTCATTTCCCATCGCTCTCCTTCTCTCTCCCTCTTTCCCCCTCTCTCTTGCTCCTTCTCCCTCTCACTCTTTCGTTCTGTCTTAACAATGTCCATGATTATAATTTGTTTCACTCTCGTCTCATAATTGTTAAAATATAGTTCCAATTGCTCCTCGTCTACAATGCGCATTGATAATCCACTTGAATATACCCAAGTGTCAATTAATAATCCCATTAACTTTTTCTACGACATTGTTTCTCGTTTCTAATTACTAATATTTTCTAATATTGTTACGACGGAAAATTGTACTAGGACTTATCACGAATAGAGAGGAATTTATAATATCTTTGAAATGAAAAACACGGTATTTATTTCTTATTTTTGTTATGATCATGTTGTACCTACATACCTTTAATACAACAGCAAGTGTAAATACCCATCAACTTTTAATTGTTTTTATTTGAATCTAAAGTAATGTTATTGGTTATAATAGAACATTCGTTAAACGAGGTCCCCCCCCCCCCCCCCCCCCCCATTTTCATAACTTAAAGTATTTCTCAACTGGTATAGACTATTTGTGAACATAGTAAATGTAGTAACAATTTTTCTACAACCAGTGTATATAATTATAAATCTGTGCTTTTTTGTCTGAGTGATAATTTTAATATTAACATAACATTTGTGTATAAAGGAATCACAGGTCATTCAGCAATCAAAACTAACACCGACCATTAATGTTACTTCTAGCTCATGTACATTTGTTAACCCCCTGAAACTCTTTTTTTTTTATTATTATTTGAATCTAGTTGATAATTTGCTATAATTTTGTTTTCTTTCGTTTTTTGGTTTACCCTTTTTTTTATTCATCAACTATAATATAAGCAAATTAGATCGGATAAACAGCAGTTGGATTATGTTTACATCCAACCGTCAGCTATTTGTCCGTGATTTTCAAAAACCTCAAAGGTTAGTTGTATTCATTGGCACTAGATTTTATCAAATTTCATGGATGGAAATAAAAATGTATCGATTTCGATTTGTTTAATGAAGGATTGATTTCAGTACATTTCACACGTTTGATATCTATTTCCTTTTTGCTACTGCTGCTGTTTACCAAGTCTTTATTACTTTTCGGTACTCCACACACACGTGACAAAGTCATTTATTTTCTAAAGTGCCACTTGAAAGACTGTAACAGGGGCCAAATTACATAAATGACTCCTGATATGCAATCAGAAACTGAATGTGTTGTTCCTGAATTATAGCTCTTGTATTTCAAAGATAACTAGAAGCCTAATTTTGTTAATTCCTTTTCATGGACAAAGCTTTTTTGACAAATTATTTTTATCCTGAGAGCCAAAAAATTGCATACTGCCATCTACGCTCGACAATATATATTTTTATGATTTGAGTATGTCTTTCTCTCCGTTTCTGTCACAGTCATCGTCTCGTTTATTTGTTCTATTTTGTCTTCTGCAGCTAATATCTCTATTGTGGTATACTGCACTAGTCTATGCAAAGTTTACAGTATCAGTATTGCGCTACTTAAACAAATTTACTTGGTTTTCTTCCACTCCGATACATTTGATAGATGTATGTCACATTTTATTATTTTTCAATTTAACGATGTAAACGAAATTAATTTAAATTTACTTATACAGTTATAGCAAAATGTTGACAGCATTTCCGTATCTGATGAGCAATATGAACAAAATATTTCAAACGCCTTTAATACGAATTAAAATTAAATCGAATATAATTTCGAGTATTAATACCACATCATGTGTCAAGTTTCGATATTTTACTGAGAACCAATGTATTAGTGATTCACAGTGTGCTTCAAAGAGTGACCTGAATGGTGTACATCTTAATATTCGCAGTATAAACCAACAAAATTGAGCAATTCAGTTTATTGTTTTTAATAGATAACATCGAAATAGATTGTTTTGGGGTTGGTGTGACAGAAACCTGGTTTACAGATAAACCTCAAACTATGTACTCGGTGTCTTAACATAATTCAATTTTTAACAATATAGTAAATCGGAGAGGAGAAGGATTTGCATTGTTACGTACCAGCCTACCTTTATTACAGTGTACTAAATGAATTGAATATAATGAATCAAACCATGAAAACAGTTTATATTTAGATTAAATTGCCCAAGAAAAAAACTTAGTTGTATGCACGATTTTTCTACCACCATCTTCTGATTATGATACATTTTTATTTGAAATACAACAATTACTCTCCAACCCTTTATTTTAAAATAAACACTGCTTTAGGATGGGGGATTATAATATCGATCTTGTAAAGTGCGATCATTTTTCTCAACACTTTTTTTTTCTCGCTTTTATAATTTGCATTTATTCCACTTATTACTTGACCCACTAGGTTATCTTTAAATTCTTGCACTTTAATTAAGAAGATTTTCTCTATAAATATCTATATATATTTTTGAGAATCAGGTGTAATTTTTCTGACATTTCTGATCATTGTCCAATATTCGCCAAAATACATTTAACGTTTGTGCTAAGTCTCACCCTCCCCCAGTTAGGATGGTAAGAAAAATCACTCCTGATTGGAAATTAAAGGGTAAACTTAATTAATTTAGGTGGGCAGAAGTTTTAGCTGAGAACGATGTTAATAGATCCTACCAAAACTTTATGTTTATTTTCATGAATTCATTATTAAAATGAATGTATCTCTCTTGAAAATGTTCAACTCAATCACAAACAGCAACTACTCAATCCTCGGTTTAGTAGATCACTTTTAAGATCCATTAATAGAAAAAATATTGTTTATTATAGGTATCCTGCAAATCTTACGTATATATAACGTGATAAATACGTCAAATATACAAACACTTTAACAACCCTCCTAAGATCAAAAGAAACAGTTTTATTGTTCCCAATTTAAATTGAACGAAGCAAATATAAAGGAAACCTAGAAAACAAATAAACAATAACGTCTTAATTTAGAATACAAATTGCATTAGCATAAATGAAAATTATCAATATGTGTATTGTCCATAATAATGCTAAAGCCAAAAGTTTTTATGAATAGTATTTTCTCAAGTATCGGTCCTAACCTTGCTAAAAAATATCACAAATCAATAGATCCTTTGTGACATTTGTTAAGAATAAGGATCCAAATACATTATTCCTCTCCCCAGTAGATGCTAATAAAATACTTTCCAATTACTGGCCACTTGCTCCATTTGGCAGAAACTATGTCCTGCCCCGCTTTTAACGGTCTGGACGTGCATAATTATGTACCACCATTATGATCTTAAACAAAAATTGATATATTCCACAATTACCCAACGAGACAAACTTTTTATCGTCATATTCCAAGTCGCTACGGTATTTTACAAATTTATGTTTTGAATAACTTAAAGATAATTTTTGTTGGGGGGGGGGGATGCGTGAAGCTTGCGGTTTAAGGAATGACATGCCTCGTTGTAGATTTTCTCAAACTTGACCCTGGTAAGAGATAGCCGTCTTTGTCGCACGCAAATCCTGGTGTATTTCTCATATCTAGGCCCACACCAGGCTGTGTGTACTCGTCATCAAAGCCCTCGAAGTTTGAAGCGACGACTTCGGTACGTTCCAGGGTCGAATAATGCGGTGAATGCATTGCCCCCTGATCTACACGCTGATCAAACGAGACTTCATAAGGTGAGATAATTGAATCGTCAACTTCAGGGGACTGGCAGAGCTGCCAACCTTTGGAAGTACAAATTAGTACTCAGCACCTCCAAAATTAGTATTTTACCATCAAAATTAGTATTTTTCAACCGGCCTTCCATTCACCTATTAAAAACCTATTAATGTCGTAACGCAGCGCAAATGCATACCGTAAAGACCATATTTTACTCATACATTTTGATGTGAAACACACCAAATAACCCAACAAAAATTAACCCAAAAGAAAGAACGAGGATAAATACTGTTGCAAACTGTGGAATAAATCAGACATACATGTACCAACACCAGAGATGCCAACTTTTGGAAATCAGAAATAGGTCTAGGGAGGATTTGAAAACGACACCAAATAATGTGCGCGTAGCGCACATCTCGAGCGCGGAGCGCCCGACTATGCGGCCGGGGTCCAGGGCCCGCCTTAGGGCCCTGGAAGCCCTGGGGTTCTAGATGCTCTCTGGTGCAATATGAGCCTTATTTTGGAGCATTTTACATGTGTATTTAGTTAAATAATTCCCATTAAAAAAAAAAAACATACAAATTGTACAAAATGCATGATGAATACCTCTTTCACTTTCAGACTTCAAAATAGATCTACAGCAGGTCTACTGGATACTGTATTCGGTCTTATACATGTACTTCTGAGACCATTTCTTGGTCTTCTTTTGCTGATTTCGCTATTCCTTGTCAATATCCACGCATTGTTTGAAACTTTGAATGGTCCTTCGATGTTCCACCTCGCGACTCGACTATCTTCAACTCCAGCGTCCGCTCACACATCGCGCGGCCGGGACCGCCGGCCTAGTCTGCAGTGAAATCCCAGTAGGCATATCGCATGCAGCTGCAAAATGCAAGATGAATTTCTCTTTCAGACTTCCGAATACACAGGTACTGGATACTGGATTTGGTCTTATAGTACTTCTGTGAACATTTCTTGGTCTTCTTTTGCTGATTTCCCGCCATTCTGTGTCAATATCCACGCATTGGTTACGCCGAAATGGTCCTTCAATGTTCCACTGCGCGACTCGACTATCTTCAACTCCGGCGGACGCTCACACATAGCGGCGCCGGGACCGCCGGGCTGGTCCGCAGTGAAGTCCCGTTAGTGATATCGCATGCAGCTGCAAGGTATGCGCGCTGCCGAGCCAATCTTTCGCTGCTCCTTATTTTGTTTGCTTTTACGTAGAATTCGGTAGCAGCGAACATAGTTGAATTACTACATGCTAAAGTTAGCAGACGATATTTCTCATGAATTCGGACTTTTGGAAGGCATTTTCGTATTTTCGTATTCCCTTCGGATTTTCGTAACAAATACGAATTTTTCGTAACGGTTGGCAGCTCTGGACTGGGGATCGTTGTTCGGGTGACCATGCAGTGCTCTACTGGGGGCCTGTCCTGGATACGTAGGTGAAACCATCTCCGCACCAACTTGATGTTCATGCTCATCACCTTCCTCCACGGCGTGTGGCCTCTGAATTGCATGCCGATTTATCTGCCTAATACTGCTTTTCTTGCTGTAAACCCTTAGGTTTCTGGACGACGTCACCTTTCTCAACCGCCGATAAAATACAGCCACCGTGATTACCAAGGCGCAGATGATGATGCAGGAGATTACAAGAACTGACACAAGTGAGGTATAATGCTGAGGCTCGCAGTCGGATCCTGCGAGGGGTTTAACAAGTTACAGACTATTGCGTTAATTTGGTGACTTCCATGACTACTAAAAAACATCATTCTCAAAGACCTGGAATACATTGTAATTATGTATGTTTCCGGGATGCAATGGGTTGACGATTGATACACAAGAAAGAGACTAGCATAATTTTAGAAAAAAGGACTAAGTGGCCGTTTTCTCAAAACTATGCTATCTATTAAGATAGTAATAAAAAGTGTCATTACAATGCAAGTGCACGCAATAGAAACTTATCATTGTGCTCTCACAGATTTGTGTACGCGCACGCAGCCAGTTTGTTAAAATTAAAGGGGAATTAACCTCTCGACTATGAAGCCTTATAATTACATAGAGGGTAAAACCACGTTTCATTTGATATAAAAGGCATTATTATAGACAAACAAATAAGAGACCCTACTTCGCCATATTTACGAGGTCGTCTGCTCCCAAAGGAAGCTGCTATTTTGCCGAACTTTCCCTTCAACATTTCCGGGTTGTGACGTATCGCAAGGAGAACTGATGTAGCGCGCGACGCGCGTGTTATCCGCAATACACGTTTAACATATGGTTTACTGCCAAGTGTTTGGTTGTAATAATTGTTCCTAATCATTATTATTCTAAAAAATATGGCAATTTCTTTTTAGGGAAACATTTTCATATGATATTATTGCAACTGACATGAAAAAAATCAGAGGAGTCATGAACGACATTTTCATCAGAAATAAGTCTATTTCCCATAGATCTAAGAATGTATACCACGTCCAGGTAGCTTGTTGAAAAGAAATGTCACTCACCGTCATCGTTCTGCTTTGTTCCATCTGTAGTGTTAGGCCGAGAGGTATTTAGAGACCTTACTGCAAGACAAAAAAGGTCACTATACATTTATTAGGATGTACGATATATGGTACGACAAGGGGCATCGATCATACAACTTGTAGGACTAATTCTGTCTTGTCCCACCCTAGACATGTTATTACCAGCATGACCAATGTAAAGCAGATAGAGAATACAAAATGTATCATTATCATGGAAGTATATCGATCATTACTTTTAAAACTTATTACAAAAATAATCCCCGATCATTCTGATTTCAAACACTAGATATTTTCCCCAAATTATGCGATCAGGCGTTACTTATAACAAAAATGTAAAAACAAAAAGAAATGGACGTATTTCCAGAAATGGCAATCAAATGATTATATTGGTCTAATAATGTTTTGTTTTGTTTACAACACATGATTAAAAAAAAAACATCCCTTTCAATCAAATGCACATCAGTTGTAATTTATTTGAAATTTGTATCTTTCTCCTTCTTTAATTATATATATATATTTAGGGAAAGTGGGCGTTTGTTTTGGGGTTATTTTTTCCTCTTGTTTTCGGAAATGAATTAGTGATCTTTAGTCGGAGAAACGTTTAAGAACATGATACATCACCTTTATACACAGCACTTGAATTCAGTCCACCGCAAAATTGATTGAAGTCCTGTCGACAAGGCAAACCGCATCTATAATCTTCCACTGGGGTTTCGAGGCACTCTCCATCGCACGAACAGGAACACCCAGATCCCTGGTAGACATATGCGAGAATAAATCCTTTGTCACCACATCTCGCTGCACAGGATTTGGGCGTGGTCCCCATGTTTTCTGGAAAGCTGACATTGTGCTCAAGGTTCAGGCATCCAAGATCATAGCAACCGATGTAATCACCATCTTAAAGTAAGGAAAATGACAACATAATTGAAAAATTGAGGAATTCAGATTATACGATGCCTGTTTACCGTAGTAAAACTAAATAAATAACTTCGATAGAGAAGTAAACAGGTAAATACACAAATATACAGATACTTAAATAAGTAAGAAGTTTAAAGAAAAAAAATTAATCAATACATTGATGAATAAATATTCATATAAATGAAATTATATAAATTATAATGATAAGTTTCTTGAATAAATAAATGAATGAAATCATAATAATTGTTCAGGATTCAATGATGAAAACGATTCTATGAGATTATATATAATAATTTTAATAGTTTGATAAAAGTGCTCATGTGTTCTATCGACCCAATGCCTTCAATCTCCCCCCCCCCCCCCCCCCATCCAATGATTTTTTTGTTGTTATACAAGTACGTACTTCTTGCCAGTCTCTTATGCCTCTGTAATTCGGTGCAGTTGTCGAGTGCAAAGCCTCGAGGGAAAGATGAGATTTGCAGAAAAAGGTAAAATAACAGTGTCATTGCATCCATGGCGATACGGGATACTTTCAAACAGATTGACTCTGGTTGAGCAGATTGTAGTGAGATAAGGTCCAACTGCTAGCGGAAGTTATCATGGTCTGAACAAGGAGGTCGCGACGATGTTTAGCATGCTTTCACCACAGCACAGTAAGATTGCCACTTGAGGGAACTTTGATTGATTTTACAAACTGTGACAAAACTGTAAATAACATTGTGTTGCATGTCACGTGAACACTTGGCATAAACTTGAGACCTTGCGGCATTGTAAGAGAAAGGACGGTGTTGTAATTGAGACTGTTCATGAGTCAAAAGTAAAATGATAACTATGTACGAGACTACGATAAAGGTTTAATTGTCATATAATCATTAAGGAGTAGAGGTCTTTTAAAAAATAAAAACGCCTCGTTTTATGACCATTCAATGCATACAAAGTAAAGTAGATCGTAATCAATGTATTGCCTTTTGTGTTCAGTTATCCAATGTAGCAAATATTATGTATTGATAATGATATGAAAAAGCGTTTTTTTTTTTTCTATTTTAAACTAACTTAAATTGTATTGTTTGGTAGATTTTGATAAATTTTCAGAAATGCTATGAGCATAATTTTCTTCCTTAAATTTCTTGTTAACATGTTTGGAGAAACCTTCTTCGATTATTGTTTAATTATTGTCGAATATCACATTCAACTTAATGGATTTTTCTTTCCTTGGGACCAAGTGTCAAGTACCGTATTTCCATGAACCGGGTACTAATGAGAAAACTACAATATTGGAATACAGCTGCATTTATTATTTGGTTCTATGTCGGCTAAGCCGTGGGCAAGCCTTCGGGGTGTCAAGAACAACATTTGGATAAAAAGTATTAATAAGATTCAAATATGTTTAATCATAAACCTAACTTTTGCATTAATCTACGCACAGGAATGGTGTCGATCTAGTATTATAATAATACAACTCATGGACGTAATGAGCAAAGGAGGGAAGCAGTTAACACACAAAAGACACATATAATCTTATTAAGGTCATGTTTTTTGTTTAGGTCGATCGCCCACATAAACCAATGGACACACATCATGACATCATGATGTATACAACAGTGCGAAGATTTTGTTTTTGTCTCCACCCTTTTTTGTGTCAGGGGGGGGGGGGGTCTCTATTTTGGTCGGTGATAACTTTGCATGTGTCACCCTAGCCCAGCGACCAAATTACATTATTTTCTTCATGGATTTGGGGTATGAATCAAGAAATAGTCATATCCATACATTGGCTCATAAGTTTTAAAAACTTACAAAGCAATGTCGCCATCATACGACAATCAGGCAACTTTGTCTTTCACAGTTTTACATTGGCGATAACAGGCTTGAAATTAATTCCATTTCTGCTTGGCCTTTATCTTTCGAAATTATGAATTTACCTGCTGTCATCACCAGCAAAAACTAACTTAACTAAATGTTCCTTGTGCACATCGCCCCATGAAGTTATTTGTATTGAAATTCTCTTAGTTCCCTAATGAGTGTCGTGACTCTAGGCCTTACAAAAATATATCTTATAATCTTGTTTTGTGAAGTCAAAGTAATTGTGGCCATCTCGTATCTGTAACCTATATAAATGTTCTAGATTTGTTACAAATTATTCAAAAATCTTCCTCGAAGACAAATCATTATTTGTCTAGAAATATTCAATTAAACATTGTATTCCTTCAAATCTATTATGTACCAGTTAACTACCATTGTTAATAGTTGCCCCAACATATCTTCCACTCTCCACCACTGCTTGTCAAATATTCCAAATATCTTCTTAAACCCAAACTCTGAAAGTGAGAAATCGATCAAATATGTTCCTCATCACAAAATTGAACTAATTGATAAATATTCCGGTTATAAAAATCAATATTGAATATCAATTTCCCTTTGATTAAAAGTCTGTATTGTTAATTATAATCAGATTGATTTTTCCTTCCTCAAAATGTCTACAGGTTTCCAACTTTTGCCGAGCTCGAAATATCTCACTGTGAAATAAAGGGCAACTTCTTTGTATCGTAATTACAAAGGAAAATGAATATTTTACCTGCCGACTCATAGCTGAAGTCAAAATACATCTTCCAGACCAGTTTCCTTTCCCCATACAATAGTCGTTTTAGCGAATAGTTCAAAATTAATCATACTTAAACCACCGTCTCCGTAGTCCAGAAACATTATTACTCTTGTATTTCGATTCTTTCCCTTCCAAATGAAATTAAAGTGAATTTTGTGAATTTCTGCTAATGAAGAAGACACGTAGTAAAGTTAGACAATATCTACGTTTTAAGTATGTGTATTTACCCCATGATGGTATAGGTCTCTCTGTTTCCACCGCCCTCTAATTCAAGACGCGCAAACTCATATTAATTCTTCAAACGCACAACTCTTCAACTCCCACACCCTATACCGCACACGATTACAAACAAAGAACACGCATAATACACACTCTCACTTTCGTATTGACGCCTTCCAACACACACGCACACACTGACACTAGTATTTTATTAAACGAAATAATCACATTTCCTCACCAGTAAGTCCGTAAATAGTTTTGTTCTTTATTTTGTTTCATACTGGTCGAACTACTGGTCGAATAATTGTGTTATTGAGCAACTTTAATAATAATATGTTTGCTCATATAGCGCTCAGTACGTCAGGAATGTACGAGTTTCCTCATTGCAGAAGTGTCCACAAGGTGGACGACCTGTCGATTGACTTTCGTTTTAAATGTGTTAAGGGACATTTGTAGTTTTCATAGTAGCTACCACGGCCACTGTACTTTTTGTAATTCATGTGCGTTTACCTCTCTCAATCCATTTTAGACGACACAAGAAAACAAGTTATTGAATGGGGAACATATGATTAGGTATTTATGTGATTTTATTTGATATACCGACATATCTTTTGATACTTTCTTATTCACTAAATATTATGATTTGGAAATACTGTATAATAATTTCAATATGAACTATTCATAAGCCTGTGGGTTGTAAAATACACGAAATTGGCAATATTTGTTGGGAGAATCTGTGCTTTGCGCTTGAAGTAATTTAAGTCTGGAAAAACATGGTCGTCAAAAAAAAGAAAAGCACGATTACGTACAAAAGTAAAAGTCAAAAGTATGACTTAAGCATATATCTTGTTTAATGACATGCAGGTGAACATTTATTTTAAATAATTGCATTACTCAATTAACGCAAGGCTTGTCCTTGCCACACTTTTAAGCAATCACTATTAAAACATTTTAAAACCTGCATGCTAGCGTGGAGACCTACACCAAGTCCATTGTTTTAGTTAGGTAAACCCTAACTGCCACCTGGTTTTTGGAGGCGAGATGAATAATAAATAACTTTGGAAGTATCTTGTACAGACTGGCCCTCATTCTTCTTACAATCTCTGGGGACTCTGGAAGAATAATAAACCCCTTGAGTCGGAGGGGCTGATGGGGGCTGATCAGGGGTAACGCATTCTTGTTTAGGTACCCTTGAAGAATAATATACCCTTTGAGGAGGAGGAGGGGTTGGGGAAGGCACATCGGGGGTTATATACCCATCTTCATCCGTTGAACCACCCCCTTTCGCCATTTTGGATTTTGGTTTGATTGGCTTCGCATATGTGTACTCGTGGTATTCGTCCGAGATGCTTGAGTAGGATGCGTCCGAATGCGGTTTGTGGACATCAGGTGTCTTCGGAACTGGACGAGAGTGATCGGCATCTGCTTCAGCGTATTCGTGGTCAAGCTGACTCCCTGAAGCGTCTTGCGGCGTTGGGTTTGGGACGTAGGCATCTGGAGGGATGGGAAGGTCAGCAGTAGTGGGAGGCTGATTCAAACCTTGATAGTGTTTGAGTGGCCCTGCGTGTTGGTCCTTGTTCTGAAGGGTTGTGGGCTGAGGGACTTCTGTAGAATCTCTGCGAACACTCCGTATTCGCAGACGAATCAGTATGACAGCAATGATTGCAAAGAAGCAGATACTGGCTACAGGGATGGATATAGGAATGGCAAGATTCATGCCGCTTTTGGTTTCCCCAGAAGACATTACTGAAAAAGAATTGGATATTCCGAATATCAGTTGACTGGATAACGATATATGCATTAAAGGATCCTGCACTTCAGCCATTTGATATTTGTACTTAGATTTTTGTTCTGAACATAAAACATCTGAAAGAAATTTATAACGAATGATGAGTTAATACGTATTTCTATAGAGGATAATTTGTAACGTTCCTTTCTGTAATGCATCTTAATTCGATTATAAATATATGTAGGTAAGAAATACAAAAATAATATATACTGACCAACAAAATTAAATAATACTAAATAAAGTACGGTGCTTCAACTCTATCAGATATAGCAATGCTTAATTTCTAACAGGACCCCCCCCCCCCCATCTCCCTCCCCGTCGGCTGCCTAACTCATTACCACATCATTAGTTTTCTGCTTACCTTCCAAGGCAGTCGTAGGCACTAGCTCTAGAATGCTGCAAACTTCATTGGAAGAATTAGTATAAACTGTAGGAAAATAAAACATGTCGATATGTTAAGTTCAATCTTTACCACAATGACAACGAACTATTAAAGGAGGAAATGCATATGTTAGCAATAAACTTGTTTGTCTTCTTCGAAGCAAAAAACTTCATTCATCATTTGGTCATTTACCCTTTACAAAAAGAAGGAAACGTTGCCAATACAAACATAAACATTCAAGGAGCGACAGGACAGACTGATACAAGGAAACTGACACGTTTATAAATGAAAGTATCATGATATATTGGAAGATGTGTCTTTCAAATTACTGATCAGAATGTGATAAGGACAAGTCAACGTTAGTTTAATATCGTAACATTATCACATTTGAAGTTGAATGAACTCGATTCCCCGAATTTTCATTCAAAGTGACAAACATGTCAACCCAGATAATTTGTTCTATCATGATGTATAGCCCGTATATATATGAGCAACAGCACCACTGCAACTGTAGCGTAAATTATGCAATATATATATTTTGTATAGTGCAGTAACAAATCATATCAATGATGGCGTAGCATGAGCACGCCCATTGTGGGGGCACGTGAACGGCTGGGGAGGATGAGCACCGCTTTTAAGCGGAAAATGAGATGTAAAGTTTGTTTTTCCGCCTTGTGATGGGGGGGGGGGGCTCGTAAAAACGCCTCTGAGTCCTCACCTGTGTAAAGAGACACCGAAATGAAACTCCCACAAAACATGCCGGAGTCACCTTGGCATGGCACGCCACAGTTCCTGTCCGGGAGTGGTTTGGTCCGGCAAGTTTGTTGACATAAACAAGAGCATTTCGAACGATTGTACACGCCTGCCAATGGAAATCCATTTTCTTGACATGCCTCTGTGCAGGTACTGGGTGTTACGATGACGTCAGGAGCAGAATTGACATCGTAATAGAATCGTAAGCATCCACGATCATAGCAACCGATGTAATCTCCATCTGTAAAAGCAAAGTTTCCTCCATTGTTAATATGGTGTATAAGTCAAAACCAGAATATATAATATCTCCTACTTGAACATAAGTTTTGGTCAGCATATATTTTACAGTCTTTACATGTATTTATAATTGTGTCATAAAAAGCATTGTACGGTTTGATATCAGAAAGAAAACACTTTGGTTTCATGCTGCAGACATTGTTTTGGAGAGGTCAAAAGCAATTTAAAGTCAGTCATTCATAAAAAAATACCCGGATGTAACGATAAAGTAAATTTATATTGACATAAACGTTTTCAAGAAATAATTGCAATGAAGAATGTACAACGGCATTCAAATATAAAGATCGCATGTGGGAAACGTACACGTTACAACAAATGACAGATTGATTATCATGCAAACATTGCGCGAATATTCAACTTCTTAACACGGCTCACAAATCCTCTTTTTGGACTGGACAACCATCCTAATCGCTTTATGAAGGACTTCGGAAATAAATATTATACTTACGTTCTGCGATATTTTTCGAATTCCCGGTGCCCTGTAAATAAACAACCTGACTCAGCAAAGCAATGACAATTACATGTATCATTTTCATTTTACTCCAACGAAAACTGAATCTGTGATAAGGAGAGGAGAACAGCACAAGCTCGTAGACAATAAGCAGAAGCTATCACACATTCAAGTCAAAATATATCATGCAAGACGTCAAACTTTAATTGCAGACATTAATCTCCATTATGCTTGATGCAAAAGTAGTTCCGCATTTGTTTCATCCTGCCTTTAGCTATATTTTAATTTGACATTGCAATTAGCAATAGCCGAGTAGCCATAGGCATTAAAAGACTTAATAAACTGTGGGTGTCTTTGTCAATGTGAGTGAAATTAAAGTAAAAATAAATAGCCTAGTACGAGTGTCATTCGAGTGTCTATAGTGAGGTTTCGAATCACAATTAATTGCTTCGATATCACGTGGCAGACTGGCAGAAAATGGCAGAAAACAATGAGCCTATTTACGTCACGAATATGAAATAAGATGTTTTTTCTTTCTTTTCAACCGAGCTACATCTTCCGTTATACATTCATCCAATCGCATGGTTTTCATGTTGTTTTTTTACAACCTGAATTCCATTTCGCCATGTTCGCTTTTGTACTAGGAGAATACTTATTTTGCAAATGTTGTTATCATTTTAAACATGATTACAATCATCATATTACTTGTGAGAATCCAATTTTTAGAATTGTATGCTATACTCCATGTGAATTCAATGTGAATTGAACTGAAATAAATTGAGTCCATTACGATGATACGGGTTATGGTGTAAAAGAAAAGAAAACTATTGACACAACATAAAGGCCTTTAAAAAAAAATCTGTTTAAGATATAATCACATTTCCATCATAAAATACTCTAGACAACAGCAAATCATGGCTGGCAAAATATGTATCTTTCTTAAAAACATATAAAGTGGCTGGCATGGAGAGAAAAAAGGTCAGTGAAAGTGATACTTATACATGCAATTTGTTTTACTTAACGAGAGGGCCCTGACAATAAAAATTATTATTCTAAATTACTTCCACAAACTCGACATGCTCGAGGTCCATAATCAAGCTACGTGACATTTATCAGCCTACTAATTAACTTGTTGAAAAGTTGCTTTGTCTTTGGGTTTCGTATTTCCGATCTGTCATTTAGGTTAAAATTAACGACCTTCCGGTATATTTCTTGTTCACATCTCCATTTATTCTGCATATTTCCCCGACACCTGATAATCGCACTATGCCTTGACATCATACTTCTCACTGTCTATCTTACATTACACTATGTATATTTTCCTATATATTGCTTCCCTGTGCTTGCATCCAACTGTATGAGACTAATTGAATAAATTGTATACATAATATAAATGACATAAATTAACAAGAATGTCAGTGTTACATTGTGTGATTGTTTAATCATAATTTATTATAAAAACCCATCAATATACATTCTACATTATATTACATTATCACATCAGATAGCAAAGTCACAGTGACAGTCAACAAGTACGACTAGAAAACACAATGTATATAAATAAAAAAATGACAATCGATATAAATGTAGCTTCAGTGGTGTCACGTATTTGAATAAAGTATTTTTAGTGGGAAAAGGGCCCTCTGTTCAGGGGGGTGCATTCTTGTTTTATTGATATTTTTGCAGACATTGCACGGCTAATGATGAAGTGAATAATGTCTGATCCTTTGGTGATAAAATTCATTAACGTAAACTTGATATAAAAAAAAAACTGCTTGGCAGTTAACTACGTATTAAACTAGTGATGGACATTTCTATCTTGTTAATACATGGCAAATATATAAGACAAGGACACTGATCTTTCGACATCAATTATGTATAATGAATGAAAATGAGCTCGAGTAGTTCATATTTTACAATATAGAATCCGTTTTACTCGGTCTTCTGAGTGTATCAACACTTAGTATATGAGGTGAAATACTCAAGCAACATGATGCAACATAATTGCCGAACATCACAAAATTATCGTAATAATAAACGCAGCTATGTGTGATATTCAATTCATCAGTTCTCCTCCACATTCATGCCCCCCTCATCTTCCCAGTTATCCTTTTCGGAGGACAGTTTAGAACTTTGATTTCCCAAACGGCGTAAACTCGTTGAATAGTACAATTTAGGGGCCGCAGGGTCCGTATATAGAAAACCCCAAATTTGATTGATGAACAGTTCCAGATATGTATGCAGAGAAAGTTTTGGTGCCAGATCAACTTGAAGAGCCACTTCTACCCTTGTGGACTGAGATAGGTATACTGGAAGAATAATAAACTTTACTCTGAGGGGTTGGTGAAGTCTCAGTCTCAACCTTGGATTGCGATATCGGTAAACGCGAAGAATAGTACACCTTCGATCCAGGATTTGGCATGCCTTGTATACCAGGTTCTGCAATCATGTACCCATCGTCACCTACTGTGCTTGCCTTAACTGGACCAGGTTCTGCAATCATGTACCCATCGTCACCTACTGTGCTTGCCTTAACTGGATTCTTGAGTTTACTTTGGATTATCTCAGGGTAGTTGTACTCGTGATACTCGTCAGATGATCTGCTCCTGGATGGAACCTCCTGGCCCGAGACCAGATACTCGTGGGCTAGTACGATACCTGTTGTAGATACAGAGGATTCCCTATAATCAGGGTCTTCGTAGATGCCATCACTCACTTCTGTACCTGGTGACGCCGTTGCTGTTACATCTGCTTGAGGAATATCTGGAAGCTTTGGCATCGCATTCAGCGGCTGATATTGCGTTCCAGTTGCCACTCGAGAATCTCTGTCATGAACATGTTTATCCCGGACGTTCATTCGGTAACGTTCCTTGTCGCTTGTTTCGCTGTTTTTTTTAGTCATTTTCACAGTTGTTACAGGCTCCTCCACAGGATGGTTTAGCCGGCGACGTACCAATACGCCTGCAACTGAGATTATGACAATGGCTACTACAACGGAGATTGGGACGACAATAAAAACCAATGGATTTGATGAAGCCTCTGTAGAGAGAGAGAGGGAAAGGAAAAGATGTGTGAGGAAGAAGAGATGATATAAAATAAACAAACATATCACACTTCTGGAGACAGCGAAAAAGGGTGTACATGTATAATGATGAAATGTAATAATGTTCAAGAAATTATCAAAGTAACATGTCTCTGATGATATCAGGATATTATACAAGAGTAATCAAAACGAGATTTGATGATCATATTACCGTCATGTACTATAATTTCAAAAAAATTATATACGAAAACCAGTGCCTGTAAAAATAAATTGGGGAAAATCACCAAGTTAATGCTTGAAAACTGCATGGTTCATTTCATTTCTTTTTAACACCTCTAAGAACATTTTATTTATCTTGCATTTATCGAGTTTTCGTTGCATGAGGCCACGTTGTCTTGGTCATCTTTAAACGATTCTGATCAAAGCAAATTGCATGCAGTAAGTTCATGTCAATATTTATATCAATAAGTGTTACTAATGACAAGATTTATGAAATGGTATGGTATGCAAATGACCAATCATCACTCACCACTGGACGTCGTAATGGGTCCCTCATCTTGATTAGGATCTTGATCTAAAATCTTGTTCCTGCAAACCACGTTTAGTGAAGCTGAAGAGTTCACTGCAAAGTGAAATAAATTAGAACGAGTTATAAACCTTGAATTGAAACGTTAATCAATACATAAAGGTACAGGTGACTAATTTGGGGATTAATTCATTAAGGTGCACCTTCAATTTTAGAAAACGATGTGTCTAAAGTCTAGAAACCTCTTCATCGACTTTTCTCATATAAACATGTACTAAGTTATTCCATGTTGTAGGGGAGAACGGAGGATTTCAGAATTGTCTAGATCATGTGCCGCTGACAAGACAATAATTATGTGATAACAGCGGACCAAATATCCCAAAATATTGATACCATTCAGTTGTTTAGGTGCAATTGCATAATTAGATTTTACAGTATTTGAGTATTGACGAAAGTCCCTTTAATTTGTAGGTTAGAGTCATTTGCAGAAGTTTGCTTGCACCAGGATAATAAAGGAACTTTACACATACAGCAGATCAGTACCACATCGCTCTCAAGTTAGCGCTTAGAGACTTCGCTTTAAAAGTAAGGTTTTTATTATTATTATATTATTATGAGAAGCATCATTTGGCTAGGTTTTTTTTGGTCAAAATGTATTTGAGTTAAGTGACCACTTGTCTCACCTTTGTATAAAGATATGGTCATGTAACCTCCGCAGAAGCTGTCACGATCTGCAACACAGGGGAAACCACAACTTCTGTCCTCCAGGGACCTCCCCAAGCACCCCTGCTCTCCATTGGGGCATGAACAAGAGCACTCCATCCCGGAGACGGTGGCGGCGAAGGCGAAGCCTCTCTCTTCGCAGGCCGTGATACAATTATTGGGAGAATTCATGCGCCCGTCTCTGAAAGTTACGTTGTGATCTCGTTGCAGGCAGCCGATGCCGTAGCACCCGACGTATTCACCAACTATAACAATAATGATAGCATAATATCTTTTACACCATATAATGAGTCAAAGAAATGCTGTAATAATAATAACCTTAATTGAGCTGGTCCACATCAGTCGACTCCCTGTTTGGAAATTTTAAATCGTAGACAGTCACATCATTTGGAGTATAGTTCGTAGTGGACGTGTCAGAAAAGTGGATCGTGGTGACCCATTGTTTGTTTTATTTTGCAAGCATTATATATAAAGAGTGCAAATCTTGAACATTGCATTCTATCAACAAAGTCAGAAGAATCGAAATCGTGAAATGTCAACAAATGTCTAGTAAAACTCTTACATCATGGACATGGAGTTGCATTTAGTATGATTAAAACAACCCGTTCATAAAGTATAAATTGATTTATTTGGAAGCTGTACAAATACTATACAAATTTGTCCAAAGTATTACATCCCTTTTGTTTGCAAATGTGACAGTGACATGTTCACATGACTGTGGTTGTGGCATGTAAACATACATGTGCACGGACATAATATTGCTTATAATATTGCTTCAGACAATGAATCGCAAGCCCGAACAAACAGATAACCTTAATATAATCATGATGATATCAAGTGGTAAGGTAATACTTACTCAACGAGCATCGACCATCGCAATTGGATTTACCGTCTCCACTTGTAGAATTCTCGCCTTGACATAAGCTCAAGGGAATACAAATAAAGTATAGGAGACAGCTATGCAATACCTCCATTTTGCTTTCGAGCCAGATAGATGTATAACATGCTGAGGTCAAGATTCAATTAGTAAATCGAAAGTAAAATTATTTAATTGTCATGCTCTTGAGTGATGTCATCATTCACGTACGCACAAAAGACTCAAGTATAGAGTAGTCTGAAGGCAAAAACTCTCACCCATTGTTGAGCGTAGCAGTGTCTGCATTGTGAGACTACAATAGCCAATGTACTTTAGCTGCTCCTGTTATATGACACGGCCGGAAACTGACAGATCTAGGCTCTGATCACGGTTTCATAACAGTGTGGTAAAGTGTCAGATTAGAGTCTCTGCTTGCAGACAGAGTACAGTGTGCTGAACTGTATTCGCAGAAGAAGTATCCCCGTAGTATTATAAAAACATTCCATTACTACAGATTAATAATGAATACGAAGCGGCTGATCGCCAGGATTGACGGTAGATTTCCTATTTTCATTTTTGTTTTTAATTCTCTTACATCGGTGAGTGGAAAAGATTGGGACTTTAATCTTTCGCAAATCGTTTCCCGAAACGATTGTATTGTATTGCGACTTGGGTATCATTAATCGTCACTAAAGTACCGATTTTTAGTGAATTTAGTGGTGTTCAAATATGGTGAGAATCAATAGAGGTCGTCAGGACAATGAAAATGGAAAACAGTAGCCCCGAAATGGAAAAAGTAGCTCCCTGATGGCTTTTAAATAGTTTACTAAAGGTAACGTTTTTGATATTCGATTATATTATAATGACCATGGCATTATTATTTAAAGGTTTGTGTATCTCAATCCTAAGTTCATACTCATTTGTATGTATAACGATGCCTTGCCAGATAGTACCGTGCTACCACTACTGTGTATTGTGTACTTTTTTAGTTTATTGGTAGACTAATGAATGAATAAAAGGTAACGGTTGACAAATAATGTAAAAGAAAACGTGTTTTCATTAATTTGGAAAATGGCTCCTAGTCTTGGAAAGACGGCTCCAGTTTATTTCAAAAATGTAAAGACGCGGAGCAGTTTTTTAATCAAAAATTTGGCTCCCGGTATGCTTTGAATAACGGAAAGGCTTGATTGTGAGCACCGATTGATTTGGAACCGGCTACAGACAGGACGACATGGAGAGCGGTAATGGGTGGACCCTCCCCCCCCCCCCCACCCCTCCCCCATAGAGGGACTTACATGATGAAGATGTATTGTGACCATAGAGCTATAGCTCTATGATTGTGACCCTAACTATTTACTTCATGAAAGAATATTGTGAATAATTTATTATCATCTTATCTGTTAACTAACTTCAGAGATTGCATTGTTTAATGTGACACATTTTTTAATGCTATCACTGCTACCTAATGCGAGAAATAAACTAATAGAAGCAAGTTCAAGTTTTCAAGTTCAATTTTTATTTCAATTCAAATCCGTAAAAAACATATAAGATACAGATTATATACAGTATAGAAACACAGAATACAAACAAAATGGAAACATGTCTACAAATATACCGGAATTATACAAAGTTAATCAGCAATAGAAATTAATTGGGGAAACTGCAAATAAAACCATAAAATTTTCTGTCGAGGCAATAGCCTTAACGTTCAGCGATCTATTAGAGTCATGATCGATGATTATATTTTATATACTTTACAGACCACCACACCAACAAGGAAACGAAGAACTAAATGGGAGGAAAACATTATTATACATGGTGCAGAATGGCACTGCAAGGGTGTACTACAATGGCATAAAACAGAGATGTGTTTGAAAATGTTGCAATAAGACTATGAGCTGGGAGAAAATATAGATATGTTTATTTTATAGGCCTTTATAAATAGAGGAATTTCGCAGATTACTATATGATCTCAAGTCATTGAATGTCTGAAGTTGAAAAGTTGAAATTTGATTTGATGGTTTAGTTCTATCGTATACAATAAAAGTCACTGAAACAATAAGCCGTTGGCGTATCAATTAATCATATAAGGGGAGGGGTCAATTCAAGTGCCTCTAAACAAAGTGTACTTTACAAGCTGGATATTATTTTGGCATACTCTGTCCATTTGCACCGTTTTCACTTTAGTTATCACTCTGTATAGAGTTAAACTCGCGCGGACAAAAAAAAGAAGCATAACACTTATTTTTGTATTATTTTCACAATGCGTTTATTGTAATTAAGAGAGTATGAAGAGAAGTATTAATGTTCCCATCTAGATCTACAGCACATTAAATTTTCCATGTTTGCACTACGTGGTTTTCAATTCACATAAATTGTCATGAATAGGGTATAGTTTCAATGTAAGCCATCACTTTGTATTACTCATAAAACTTTTAAGAGACAGACTGATGCACAATTCTGATTATTCTTCAACAATAGCATTACCGTCATGCAGAGCAGCTGTGCAGGAAACATATTGACTCTTTATTAAATAACATGCCAGTACCTGATATATTATGGTGTATAATGATAATTGCCTCTGGTATTATGCCTCTCTATAAACCGAAAGTCATAAAGGGAAAAATGGAGATATATGCCTTCCCCCCCCCCCCCCCCCAGTTGTTTTGACAAGTGCAATTATGTTACGATGTGTGTGTTTGGCTTAAAGGAAGCGTCAAGCCATTTACAAATGCATTTTTAAAAGAAACATTTTGTATTGTATTGCACAGCAATTACGTCTTATAAAAAGCAATACCTTTGTCTATAGATATGTTTTACTCTTTACCCCTAAAAACAAAACAACCGTTTTCAAATGTAGGTCTTGTTAATTGATATCTCAACTGGAATGATTTGAGATCTTAACATACATTAACTGTTTTTCTATTATCATACATATAGGAACAAAATACAATATTTTACACAAAATATTTGGGGAGCATGATACATTCTGAAAACAAATATATATAACTTTAAGTATTCTCACATTATTTAAATTTACAATTCAGAATTGTGAGTTGAGTGAAAACATGTTTTTGTTTGAACATCATTCTGATCTTGTCATCACAACGAACGAGAACAATTATTATCGGCACCTTCATAAATGAAATGACATGTCATTTTCACATACGGTTACGAGTCGCAGTTGAAAGAAAATAGATTGGAAGTGTTTGGGAGTAATCATTCTTTTGATGGGACTGATTTGTGTACCCTCGTCTCGTACTCATTGTAAACAGAAGAGGAACGATGGATCTTACAGACATGCATTTTAGTGTCATAAGTTGGATGTAAGCATTCGTCGCCTATCATCGGGGACAAACTACCTGCAACGGTAGGTTTTTCATCATGTGTCCCTGGTTCACCGAGACAAAGAGTGGTAGCCTCTGAGTTACCGCCGGATCCCCTGGGTTCTGCATAATCGCCTAAGGTAGAGCCAGTAGAAGTCAACATGGGAGAAGGACCTTGAACATTATCTATGTCACAGTAGAGGTGTCCCATCATTTCGTCATCGTTCTTGAGAGCCATGTTGTCTTCGGGTATGCAGGGCGGACGTAGGGGATCTAGATGTGACCTTGAGGCTTCGACAGGACGTACTTTGTCAGGAAGGTCCCCATGTCGCCCACCCTGTGGTTTCCCATCTCCTAGACGACCAGCTCGGATGGCCTGCGAAGCATCTGCGCCGCTAGGAGCCACCGTTGCCAAGGGTATAGGAGGAACGGCGTTTAGAGGTTCGTAGCCCTCTGATTGATCGAGTTTTTCGCGCCGATCCGTCGTTGATCCCTTTCTCTCTTTCCCGATGGCACTTTCTCCTGAAACTCCTCTCGATGTAATTTTCCTGCAGAATATGATAACGATTATAATTCCTACTACCATAACCACTACCACACCAAGAACGGATGCAAGTATTGGAACAAACACCACTGGTGTTGGCGTGCTGGACAGACCAGTGTGGTTGACGAAATTAGCAGGTTCAGTCACGAGGGAGCTTGTGATGTCGGGTTGAGATGGCACCGATGGCGATGGCACCGATGGCGATGGCGGTGGCGCTGTTACGGAGAGAGAGAATTGTGTTGAAACATAATTGTAATTTGAATTAAATCGGTGGAATTCAGTTACGTACACTACGCAATGTGCAATACTTAATATTCGAATATTCACTCATAGAAACGTAATACGTTGATTATTCAATCTAGTAGTATACTTCGTATTGACCTATCATTGTATTTTTTTAAAGGATAAACAAAATGAAAGTATGTAGACAAGCAAGAGTAAAATCATCACTCATGAACACAATACGAAAGAGAGAAATGCAAGAGACAGAGAAGATTGCAGGAGAGTGGAGCAGGAGACGGCAATGCCTTAGATATTCGCAAAGCCTGAACAAGTGGGCAACAAGAATAAAATCAGCAATACCAGCTTTTTGAGAATAGCAGACAATATGCAGGGCGGGCCTTGACCGCCGATATTTGTAACAGATATGGCAATTGTTGATCATGATCGATGATGATGATAATGATGTAGGGTATTAGTATATTGTGTTATTCCAGTTGGCCAGCAGTCCACAAGATTGACAGCCCACGAGACCGACAGCCCACCGAACCAACAGAACATAGAAATACATATGAACAACAGATGGCCGTCGGTCGGGTGAAAACTCTACAAAGTGGCCAAGTGTCCAGGAAAATGACATTTTCGTGTTTGTTGGTCTCACGGACTGTCGGTCTAGCGAGTTCTCGGCCCCCTATGATATTTGTCTCATGGGCTGTAGTCGTACAAATATATACGGTTTCAATGTCATAGTTTTACATAGAATATTTGTGCAAATTATTTCCCGTATATAATATCACTTTGATTGCTTTAAAAAAAAATAGTATTATTCAATTAAAAGCTGACATTTGTCATTTCACTGTAAGCAAGTAGTCAATATCAATAGAAATAATACAAACAATAACAATAATGAAAAAAAAAAAAAATTATAACAATAATAATAATAATAATAATAATAATAATAATAATAATAATAATAATCTTTTTGTAATAGGGAAGTTCTAAATTAGTATTTACTTTCAAATGCCGTTGGAATTTAACCTTTTCATTTTGTTAGGCCTGCAAATGGGACTTAGTACCTTTAAAGACACTGAATTTACTTGAAATCAAATGGTCACGGCACTGAAATATGAGAACTCACACACCACGGGTTTAAAACACTTGAATTTACGAGTACAGACATAAGAATCGTCACAAACCAGAGGTGACATACCTTTCACATTGCCTTGACACATTTCCTCTGTTTCGGAAGGGGTGTTAGCTGGGCAGAGAGAACATTGCAATGATAATGAATATATATTTATAATAATAATAAATTACATTTTTAAAGCGCTTATAACAATGTTTCTAAGCGCTTCACATAACAAGGTAGAACGTAGAATAAATATACAACAATAAAAATACATAATTATAATAATGACATTACAGATAATTAAACAACTTACATATAAACAAAACTGTCCTATGATTTTTCTATTAAAAAAGAAATACATCAAACTCGCCTTAAAAGACTATACAGATGGGGATTGACGAATAATAATTCGTAAACTGTTCCATAATTTAGGGGCTGCAATAGCAAAAGTACGATCTCCGTAACGGGTATTGGTTCGGGGACCAGGGGCGTATTGTAAATTAGCATGTGTAGTTTACCTTAATGAACGTGATGGAACAATAGGTTTGAGAAGTTCGTTTAAATATGATGGAGCATAACCATGTTTAATTTTAAATACTAACAAAAGAATCTTAAACATTGTCTATCCTGGTTTGATTATTAGTTATAAATGAGAGATATACTGATAAGTGTTTTGTTTTAACCACCAACACACGATTGATTTGATATTAGTATCGCTCATGTATATTGTAATTAAGGCTATTAATAAAGATAGGTGTCGACCAGTGTTTCATTTGTATGTCACCACATACTTAAATCAACACGTTAACACAAGAGTAAACCACGATTGCGATTGATTATTCACTTTCATCGCTTTGCAAATACAAACAGCTAAAATATTATATTAGCATCATCCCCTTTCCCCTCACCTACTTACCTCTATAGGTCTGCACCGCCTCTCTACCGCCGCAGAACTCACCGACGTTCCCGGCGCATGGGATGCCACACCGATCCTTGGCATCTGATAGACTCACATTGCAGGGTAGGGCACAGGCACATAGACAGGTATTGCCATCGAACAACCCTGCAAGGATGTAATGCCTGTCGCTGCATAGGTGGAAACAATAGGTCATGTCCATTCTGTTGGAGGAGTGGCTGTACTCCTGCAGTATGCAGTCTCGGAGATAGCATCCAGCGAACTGGGCATCTGAAACAATTTTTGTTGGTCAATATTTTTGATTGATTTCATTCAATGCATAGATCATACATAAATAGTTCATCTTGAGTACAGGTAACCAAGAAACAGTTAAACCAGAAGAAAACAATTGCATGTTTATTTAAGCTAAGACAATGCTCATTAACTGTCATCAACAATCAACCTTGGGTACATATACCCTGAGTATAAATCCAAAATCAATCATTGAATGAAATTTATTATATTTTAAACATCCGACCCCCCCCCCCCCCTCCTCCCTTAAACAAAACACACACATACATATGAAAAACAGAAGAAATCGAAAGAGAGAGAGAGAGAGAGATAATACAAATATGACATCACAAAGAGGAGGGCAGTTTGTAGCGGATAGGAGGAAAGGTCAAACAAGGTTGAATCATGAGATCTATTTATATATATGTACTTTTTGCAATAATCAATACCATCACGATTGTATCAGTTGATACGCCCTTCCGCCCCGATCTTTGAACCTACAGAGCAGCGTTATTATTAATTAAAACTCGTTGTATAACATGGACAATTTCTAACGACAACGTATATATTATGCTTCGTTTTTTCTTTTTATGTAAAGGTACCTATTTAAACCCTTGACTACGCATGACACCCGTCATCTCCTCGGGTCTGAAACATTCCAGTTAGATATAGAATGGGCAGATTTGTTATGATGATAATAACACCGTAAAAGCACATCTTACATTGTCATATCATTATTCTAATGAAAAGACAAGGATATTGCTAGCCCGTGTTCGAATGTGACGCGGGATGTAGGCCTCTTGGTCAATGCAGAATGTTGTCACCTTTAATCCTTCTTCAGTACCAGAAGGAATTTACATATAGCGGAAATGTTGATACTTGTAACCTGTAAGACATTTTTTTTGCGTTGCATTTCGAGGAATAACATTTCAATTGCACTGCGGAAAATATTTAATCAGGGTATTAACACCACACATTTAAATGTATCTTACCTGATGAGCAACGAGGATCGCTTGGTTCACTCAAGCAGTTCAACAAAGACGCCAATGGAAAGAATGAAACAATACTATAACTTATGACAAAACATCGGGTAAACATATCGAACTTCATTTTTCCTGTCGCTAAATAGTGTATACCAATATACTTTCAGCTTTAGATTGATGTCGATCATTTAAATGTTGCCGACTGTGTAAAAAGTCATTCTGCATAATGCCTGTCTCAAATAAATGGTGTGCTATAGTTTCGACCAGTTATCACTGCTCTACCATATCTTGGTTTCGCTTGCATTTATTATGAGAAATTGTGGTTAAATATGATACTGCAATTGATGACAGATTATGCATTCTCACTTTCAATGCCATTACTTTTGTCAATGTTCATCGTATAACTGATAGGTCATTATATTCAAAGGTTTTTTTTTTCGGGGGGGGGGGGGAATCTACCATCTTGATTTTATATAAAAGTATGCTTTGATAATGCAATGCTTGCCACGGAAAATAATCGTAAGAACTGACCTTTTCATAGCCCTTGTGAATTTGATGCTTTTAGTGTGTGTGTTTGTAACTCAAGAATGAAAGGTAGACTGACTGAATTAGAGCCTGTGTTGAATACTTTAACATTTACATGTATTAGCTGTAATATGTCACACGCTCAAGAAACATACACTGAGACAAATCAAAAAAGAAATTTAATTACAAAACTTGGTAAGGGAAGGGTATGGATAATTTAGTTGTTAACTCTGCTCGTCAGATAAATTCATGTTTGCTTCAAAGTGATCTGGTGGGTTTATTATTGTTTTATGTTCGTGCTATATTTAGAGCCATGAACATAATGGCTCTGATCTTCATATAGTTCCGGATATGCGACTAACAGAAATTATGGAAGTATCTCGTCATATTTGAAAAAGAAGGCATTCATACATATTTATAACGATTATGTGTTGGACGTAGCAAAAAATGAAGGAGAAAGTCTACGCCCTAAATGCAAAAAAAGGTGAGGGCAAGGGGAGGTGGACAGCTTTGTCCCCTATTTCAACGCCCTGAATCTCTTTAGCGTTCTTCAGCGTGTGGGAATCATTAAAAAGTATGACGTTCTATCAAACCTCATAATTAAGACAAAGTGGAAAGCGACGATCCGGGTATCGTGCTAAAACGAATCTTATCGGCTAAATCCGATTTCCACGTTTAGGTGATCTTTAAAATTATTTATAGTTATGATACAATCACCTATAAGAAAAGTCATGCTTTACTTGTAATATCAAAAGCCATCAATAGTTAAGATTAGATTTTTAATATTTTGGCATAACCTAATGCTCTTCTAGCCAAAGTTGTAATTTTTTTTGTATAAATTTAAATGGTTTGAATATCCTTCATTTAAGTGTGGTATCTCGTCTGAAGAAGAAACAAGTCACATATTAAAGGAAGGGCACTTGTAAGCTCGATACGTATTCTAATAAACTTTTTCGCTGATGGAATGAATTGGAATATTGCCAGTTTCTTAAGATATATTCAAAATTATACCTATGAAGATTGAAAAAAAAAATCGTTACTAATACATTTTTTTTGTTTTTTTGTCAGTAG
This sequence comes from Strongylocentrotus droebachiensis, assembly GCA_035222895.1. Taxonomy (NCBI): domain Eukaryota; kingdom Metazoa; phylum Echinodermata; class Echinoidea; order Camarodonta; family Strongylocentrotidae; genus Strongylocentrotus; species Strongylocentrotus droebachiensis. The sequence goes on from JAVYIG010007257.1 coordinate 56,023, forward strand.
AAAATAACTTACTATATAATGCTATGGGAAACGTCATACATTACGGTATTGCGCAAAATATAAACATTTTCTGAAAACCCGATCAAGTGCAAAGGACAGATGGCTAAAAATAGACCCCTTCGCTATGAAATTTTCCACTTAAAATTTTCCACTTAAATTATTCCTAAATCAGGAAAGATCGAATCCTATATTTGAAGAAATAAAAGTATAATGTACTTTATTTGACGTCAAAGCCTGGCCTAATCAACTGGGTTTCGATGAACAGTTTCAGAGAAAAGAAACAAATTAATCAGGATATGAATTCATACCGGAAGATCTCCAAATAGATTACTTCCGCACTGAGGAACTTACCTGTGACTTACCTGCGCTTCTGTGTATTCACTTTTATCTGCACGATTATTACAGTTTCAAACCGCAAAAACAATCATGGTTGTATAAGTAAGGTAGTCCTTAGTGGCAAAGAAATTGTTATCAATTCAAATTAATGTTTGTTTATCTTTGAGTCTAGTAGAAAACAAATTAAACATTTACAAATTTGCGGAATCATATTACCTTCTCTAAACATGATAACATTTCCTTTATTTAGACCAAAATAGTACAAAATTACCTTGAATATTTTCCTGTATGAATATCTATAGTATCCGGACTTTGGACTCATTTGGCAAACAATGAAACTTTCGAGCGTCGGGCTATATCCGAATTGACCTTTTAACCAAACAATCCAGCAAACATCTAATTGGGTCCAAAATACAATGTTTGAGAGATATTAGTCTTCAAATAGCCACAAATATCGGCCATCGATTTTAACAGGGATTCCCCGTGAATTGAATGAGTCATTTATACAGGTGTATCCTAGCAGAAATAGGTTTGCTGGTATTTCAAAACATTGGCTAACGCCTGAGAGCGGAAATCGTTAACGTTTACTTCGTGGGAACTTAGTCCCAAATCCGCTATTTTCCCTGACCAAGAATAAGATTTGATCTAATATGTTTCCGGCAAAAGAAGTGCATAATTAACAGGGTAAGGGTATAAAAGAGACCACGTTGGATGCATCAGCATTAAGAAACGCTTGAGAGTGAAAGAAGCAGTTAGTTGAAGAACACGGTGTGAAGTTTTTTCCTGAATTAACACCTGATAAAGTTACAAGCAGCTAATTGAAAGAAACGGTATTCAATTGTTTCAAAGCGAAGAAGCAACCTGAGAAATACCAAACCAAGCTGGCTACATCGAGATTCCTACATACTTCAGCAAAAATCAACATTTCAAAAATGAAGGTACGTACATTTATTTGAAATATGAATAAGATTTGATATAATTGAATTGAATTAATTGATTCATCTATCAGAAGGACATACAAATAAGATTCAGGTTTTAGAAAATAATACAAGAAAAAGTAATACAATGTAGTCTCAAATAACGACCCCCTTGCTCACAGCACACGATACCACTAGGCCTTTTTGTATAAGTTTATATCTATAATAACAATAATGACATTGGGTTCTTGTATAGCGCTAATATCTGTCAGACTTGACACTCTTGGCGCTCCACAATAATTACCATGGCTTAAGAATGGCTGCCATTACAGCGCTCTATTTAGCATTTCATGGAATTAATTCTGCCAGGTACCCATTTACATAACCTGGGTTTAGTGAAGCAAATGTAGATCAATGTCTTGCCAAAGGACATTAGTGTCGCGGCGGGACTCGAACCACGGACCTTGTGATCCGGTAACGTATTCAGTCGACCACGACATCTCTACATCACATGTAACACCCATGCAAAACAAATTTCTATATTAAAGTAATAAAACTTGAAATGTCAACTTGAATAAAGTTCCAAGCTCACGGTGTCATTTCCTCTTTTTTTTGTTCGCAACAGGTTTTCATTTTCATGGTCGTCCTCGTTCACGCTGTCACATCTTCACCGGTACCATCTTCATCACAGTATTGCCTTCCTATGAACCAAGCCGACTACGAATCACGAGAGAGGAACGGCCCTCTGTTCTATCCAAATCAAGATGCTTTTGCCGTTCAGAGCTTCAATCTTTCAGATGCTGATATTGGTAGGATAGAGACATCAAGCTGCCCATACGATGGCGTATCCAGCCCCGAGAGCTGCCCGACCGGTGCCAAGCCAAGTGCCTCTGAACCAGTCAACTCCAACCAGGATGGTACGTGCCCTTGGACCTATGTTGAGTGTTTCGACCCCGACCGTATCCCGATGTCGATCAGCATGGCACAGTGCCAATGTTCAGCGTGTCTGGATCCTTACTCTCACCAAGCTGATCCTGACCTACGATGTCAACCCATCTTTCATAACATGAAGGTCCTGAGAAAAACCCAGTGTGTGGATGGTCTGTACCGATACGAGGAGGAAACTGTCAGAGTACCGGTAGCATGTGGATGCATGAGACAACGAGTAGCATAAACCAGCCTCCACTTCGTCAAAACATGTCGAAAATACCAAAGAAGCAACTTATACACCTTGTTCTTTTCATCATGATTATTGTTGAAAGTACACTAATACAGTATTATTGTAGTATTGATAAGTATTCATATTTAATATTTATGGTAACTTATTTACAATATAACCTTATAACTAATTGTAATACAAATAACAATATATTACTATTTCCCTCAAGGAAAATGAACATATTTATTTTGTTTACTAATTAAATGATATATATAAATGCTCTGAAGAAGAATGGAAAACCGATTTATGCAGGTGTGTATAAAGTGCATACATATACAAATCAATATTCAATACTGTTGAGCATGATTGTTCTCGTCATATTATGCCCCAGATTATGAGCATTTAGTGTTTTTTTTATTTTGTATGAAATATTTCATTGTCTCGCTTTATCATTTTTGTTTAGATTCCTGAAAAAACAGAAAAGATATCGCAATCTATGGATCATAGAAAATATAACTACTGTATACATCTTGCAGAGCTATCAATTTTTCTATCAAGTTCAGTTTAATGCCATGTTCGAAAGATATTTTTCGCATTTTCTAATATTTTTTGTTTTTTCTGTAAGATTCGAAGCCAATTTCTTTTTAGTTCGGATCTTTTCTACTTATGAACTACAAGTTATTAAACAGTAGCGAATCGTGTTTCGTCGCATATTTATTCGGTATTTCTTTAATATATTTATAATTTATGTTTTAACGTATTCATATACATATATATATTTATAATTTTGTTGTGCGTTTTAGCACTCACAGGTGCATGAGCAATTCTGTCTTGCAAACAATGTACTCTTTAACCCTGTCAAGTTTGACGAATTATCGTATCCACTAAGTGGATTGCGTTTAAACAAATGCTGTTTTTCGAAAGGCTGTTCGCCGATATAACATTGTGATAATTATTCTTGAAGTGTATTATATGGAAATATATATTGATTGTTATTCAAATAAACTATATTACTCGATTATTCATGGAATTCCAACCCATGCTTTTGTTGTGGTTTATTACATTCATACATGAATAATTATGCAATTGTTCAACCGTGGCATGAACTGATGAATCAGTGAATGTCGATGAAATGAGGAAGAAAGGGAGATATCCATATCCGGCGAGTTTGTATATACGTTCAGAAATACGTTAGAAACAGAGCAACAGAATGACATCGGGGAGTTAGTAAGAGAAAGAAGAGAAATAGAGAGAGAGAGAGAGCGAAAGAGAGAGAGAGAGAGAGAGAGAGGGAGAGAGAAAGAAAGGGGGAGATGGGGGACTGATTCAGAGACTGAAATCGAAATTGTCAAACTAAATACTAAAATAACTTCCATACACCTATGTCGAAAGACGATGATCAATTATAATGCATACCCATTGTGTCATCAAAACTTAGTCTAAATGTGTACATGTTATATGCAAAAAATGCAAACACTGGCATAACCAGGTTTAATATGCATCGGATGTGTGACCAAACATTTTTTATTTTAAATAGTTGTTAACTAATTTTTTTATTTGTTTTGCATTGTATTGCATAACTACATATTGCCATTCTAATAACTAATTTACGATCATTTCCCCCTAGTTAGATCTTGCCATTTATGCATTACGCAAGAGCTAGTAACAAAGGTATTTAAGGATATGTTTACTATAAATACGGTATTCATGAAATTATTGTAAAGCTCACGACATCAAATAAATTTATATTCACATCAAATGTCTTTAAAAATTCATATAGTCATACGTACAATTAGCTGAACTTGGCATTGTCTTGATTGTGGCTATAAAGCATTTTTAAAGAATGTCGGTGGGGTGTGTGTAACTTTTTAAAACGTTTATCAAATTTATACATTTTTACGTGAGTGTAAACATCAGCGATTCTTTTTGGATCTAAATTCTGTATAAGTTAGTTTATTTTGAATATTATTAGCATATTATATTTGATATCTATATTTCCAAGAGGTATGTGCGTTTTAGCATTTCAGGGTTAGAATATAACGTCGATTATATTATTATTATCAATTATTTTTAACCTTCGTGTCACACTAAAACCATGACAGGTTTGACAATATACCATATCCACTAAGTGGATGAAATGTTTAATTTGTTTTAACCTGTGCTATACAGTTTCCGTATATTATAGGACATTTATGTAAGTTATTAGACTACTGATGACATGACTCATTGTATTTCATATACAAAATAAACCAAAGAGCTTCAAAGCCATACAAAGGAATCGAATTATCTGTCTATATAAGAAAAAAATATAAAATATAGAAGTGAGTGTTTGTGTGATGGATAAAACAAGAGAACCCGAAAGAAGAAAGTTAAAGTCGATAGCGTAAAACGGCGAAGATATACACGTAAAAAGAGCCAAAAAAGACCGAGCGGGAGAGAAAGAGATAGAGAGAGAAAGAGAGAGAGAGAGAGAAAGAGAGGAAGAGAGAAAAAAAAAACCACGAGTACTCAGGAGCAGTTCTAAATGAGTTGGGGTTCAAGCCTCCCTAAAAAAACTGCCAGGCTCATGTAGAAAATAACACACATACTCACTCAGCCCCCCCCCCCTCCCTCCCCTTCCCAAACGCAAAACAAAAACAACTTCAACAATACGAATGAAAAAATAAAAAAGCAAATAAAAATATCAATCAATCAATTTATATGCATTATACTGGATGTGCATATTTCATTATCCACCTCCGATGGCTATGTACAAAAAAGGGCTCCATCTTTCACCCACAGAAAGAAAACCACAGGGTCTTTGGATCTGATTTTCCGTACGTACATGTATTTTCATCAACTCATCCTGATTTAAAATTAATTATTTGAGGCCTTGCAAATCCCTGATATGGCCTTTAACTCTTATCCTGCCATGAGACTGCTAGCGCGCTATTGTTATAGTGCCGTGTGCATGCGAGCGTGCTATCGATTGACTGCCACGTTCATGCGAGCGAGCCACCGCTACTCTGCTTTGTTCACGCTAGCGCGCATATGTAATAACAGTTATTGTTCATGCCCATTGCACCGTGCTGAGTGCTTTTGCAGCGCTATTGAAAGTACCATCGCGTGCATCAGATTATCGGCTTTGGATTACGCGTCTTTGTATACAACAGTCAGATTGGATTTTCTCGATTAATTCAGGGATTTGTTTTTTGTAAAGATTTAAATAACACGCACTTGAACCAACCCTAAAATTAACTTGGCACACAGGAGATTTGTGGCTGGCACAATAGGAATTAGCATGGGTGGCAGCTTTAAGAGTTAAACGTCACTAAAAAAAGACATTTCTGCTTCATTGATTTGATTAAGAGGGCGACACAGGAGGGCGATAGAGGAGTAATATATGAATAATAATCAATCCCGACAGGAATCATACAAATGGCAATATTATATTTGTTAAAAATTATGATATTTTAAGAAATGGTTATCAAAGTGTGTCCTGCAGGTGAAAATATATATTTTTTTTTTAGAATGGGGACCTAAATAAAAACAACATTCAGTGCATTTTCACTGGATATTCTGTTATAAAATGGTTCTCACTTTAAAATTGAAGGTTAATTTCGCACAAATTAAGCAAGAAAGAAAATAAGAGAAAGATTAAGAAAGACAGAAAGAAGGAAAGAAAGAAAAAATAAAAAGGAAAGAAATAGTATGACGAAGAAGAAGAAATATTAATTCTGAAGGAGCTGCAGAACCTGAAGAAAGGGTTACTGAAGAACCCTCTTCGTGAGACTAAAGCATTTGTTTCTTTCTGTTTTTCCTTTTCTTCTGAAACAATAATCTGAGTTATTAATAGATTAACATAGGGAAATTCCCGATGTGAAGTTAAACTTGAATTAGAAACACAAAAAATCCAACATTTTATTAACTTGGTCCGTTATCAGAGACATCGGTCCGTCGTTTATTACCTGTTTAGGGATGTGATCATTTAGATTAACCGAGACTTAATTGAGTTTTGATAAGAAACTACATATTGTTAGTTGTTCCAAAGTTCACTAACGCCGGTCATTTTGAAGTAGTTGTCAAATCTTAATTTACTTCATAGTTCTTGGTGGGAATGTGAGAGGGAAGAACTTAAACATTTTGATTCATTTAGGATGCCTGGTCTCGCTTATGAATAATTACACGGATCATATAATAATTAGCACATTATATAACAAATACTAGTAATGACTGCTATTACAAACTACTTATAGGATCTTTCGTTACTGTTCTGTAAACTATATGTAGAGTTTATCTCAATAAGGTTAGGTTTCATTATTTACGTATCCATTCACCAGTTGCCTAGCTACGGGGGAAGGGGGGAGGGGGGTTTCCCGTTAAAAAAATAGAAAAAAGAACAATAATTAAGGAAAGAACGAAAAAGTAATTGGGGGAAAAGGAAAGAAAGATGAAATTAGAAAAATACAAAGAAAAGAGAAAAAGAAAAAAGGAAGAGTAGGGTCGGAATTGTAAACACAATCATATCGTACCCTCATTTGATTGCAACCTTTTCTCACAATTTACTCCTACACAGATTGATCTCTCCCCGCACTAAAAGGAAAACAAAAGAAAACAAATGTATCTACGCGATGATTTATGAATCTACGCTACGCCATGATCAATTATGTTTCCATTAAATGTGTACTTTATAAAAAATGATATCTTAGGAACAGAATAGAGAAATAGAAGATATCCAAAGGGAAGGAGGCTGTGATGGGGTAGGATTTTCAGAAATTCCCTCGTCGAGTTAATAGTACACAGTGGACAAAACATTTATTTGAGTCATCTATCCTTGTGTCAGCACATAAAATACTATCGTAAATAAATATATCAAGCATTTGCATTACGACCATTTAAAAACAATAACAGCAAAGGTTGTCTCGTATAAAAAACAAAAGGACTAGACTTAAAAAAGACGTAATTTAATTTGTTTAATTTTTGGGAGGAGACTATATATTGGGGCTAGCATGAACATCTTCACACCCTTTATTGTATTACTGTTAGTATGGAAAACTCCCCGTGGGCCACCAAAGTTTTGACATAATTCATGTCGTACATTGCAGCCCTTGAAAGGCGGTAACACGACAAAATTAGCGAACCCGCTCATCAAACGTCTCACGGGGAAGTATAGTTCCGGTAAATTCGGGAAACCGTTCTGAAATGTCCACACATTTTCCGCGGGACAAAATGATACTTGGGCAAATAAGGATGCTCATAAACGGAAGGGAAAATAGGTCTAAAGACAGTATATAAGGTCCAATTCTAGCACTGGCTGATCATTCCCATTCGACTCGAGCCTTGGAGAAGCTGAGCATAAAGCAGAATTACAAAAGGAGAGCATTTTGAAGTTGCCAAAAGACGATTCCGATAGGCTTACAACTAAATCTCGAGGTTAAGATAATAATGGAGGTTCGTATATTCAACTATCTACTTATCCAGTTATTACATTAACATTTTGAACAGCATCTTTATTCATCACGTCTCGAATGTTATTATTACATAAAATGATGTACGCATACTAACAAATAAACCATACATATAAAAAAAAATATGGTTGTAAATAGTTTTTAAAGGATGAGAACGAAATTTCGAATGGTTATTTAACTCATGAAATTATATCCATTAAAGTTTTTCATGCAAAAGTAATTTTTTACAATTTTTTATGAATTATAACCCAATTTTGATAGTCATTGTTCTCGTTTAGGTGATCGTTGAAGTCCGTTTTCATTATACACACCGTAACTATCCGCGATATTTATGTCATTCTTTCAGGTACACAGTAGTGCTATCTTGATGATCATCGTCCTCGTTCACGCTGTCACATCTTCGCCGGTAAAGTCATCATCGCAGTATTGCCTTCCCATGAACCAAGCCGACTACGAATCACGAGAGAGGAACGGTCATCTTTTCTATCCAAATCAAGATGCCTTTGCCGTCCACAGCTTCAATCTTTCAGATGCTGATATTGGTAGGATAGAGACATCAAGCTGCCCATACGATGGTGTCTCCAGCCCCCAGAGCTGCCCTACTGGTGCCAAGCCAAGTGCCTCTGAACCAGTCAACTCCAACCAGGATGGTACGTGCCCTTGGACCTATGTTGAGTGTTTCGACCCCGACCGTATCCCGATGTCGATCAGCATGGCACAGTGTCAATGTTCAGCATGTCTGGATCCTTACTCTCACCAAGCTGATCCTAACCTACGATGTCAACCCATCTTTCATAACATGAAAGTCCTGAGAAAAACCCAGTGTGTGGATGGTCTGTACCGATACGAGGAGGAGACTGTCAGAGTACCGGTCGCATGTGGATGCATGAGGCAACGAGTAGCATAAACCAGCCTCCACTTCGTCAAAATATGTCGAAAATGCCAAAGAAGCAACTTAAACACCTTGTTCTTTTCATCATGATTATTGTTGAAAGTAAACTAATACAGTATTATTGTAGTATTGATAAGTATTCATATTTAATATTTATGGTAACTTATTTACAGTATAAATGTATAACTTATGGTTATAGAAATAACAATATATTACTATTTCCCTCAAGGAAAATGAAAATATTTATTTTGTTTACTAATTAAATGATATATATAAATGCTCTGAAGAAGAATGGAAAACCGATTTATGCAGGTGTGTATAAAGTGCATACATATACATATCAATATTCAATACTGTTGAACATGATTGTTCTCGTCATATTATGTCCCAGATTATGAGCATTTAGTTGTTGTTTTTTATTTTGTATGAAATATATCATTGTCTCACTTTAGCATTTTTATTTCGATTCCTGAAAAAACAGAAAAGATATCGCACTCTCTGGATCATAGAAAATGTAACTACTGTATACAACTTGTAGAGCTATCAATTTTTCTATCAAGTTCAGTTTAATGCCACGTTCGAAAGATATTTTTTGCATTTTCTAATTATTCTTGTTTTTTCTATAAAATCCGAAGCCATTTTTTGTTGAGTTCGGATCGTTTGTACTTATGTACTGCAAGTTATTAGTCGATAGCGAATCGTGGTTCGTCGCAGATTCATTTTGTATTGCTTTAATATACCTATAAAGTATATTCAACGTATTCATGAATATATATATATACATAATAATCTTGTTGTGCGTTTTAGCACTCACAGGTGCATGAGCAATTTTGTCTTGCAAACAATGTTCTTTTAAATCATGTCAAGTTTGACGAACTATCGTATCCACTAAGTGGATTGTGTGTAACAAATACTGTTTTCCGAAAGGCTGTTCGCCGATATAACATAATGTGATAATTATTCTTAAAGTGTCACTCTTATAATACTCATTATTTATGCTTCCTATTTATTAAGTTGATATATCAAATTAATTTCCATTATGTAGCTCTATTTTTCACCTATAGCTAGGAATATCCATAACTCGTCAGTCCTCATTTTGTTGTAAAATTAATAAATTTTGTTTGTTGTTGTTATATAACATTATATGTACTTTTAATGCCCTGCATTTTCCAGTAAATAGAATTGTCATATTGTATGAATATCTTTGTCGTGCAAGTTTGAATAATAAAGTGATGTTTACAATAAAATAAAATAAATGTATTAATTTTATTCAAATAAACTTTATTTCTTGATTAATAATGGAATCCCAGAATATTCCGTTCTTGTGGTTTATGGTATCCATACATAGATAATAATGTAATTATTTAACCGTGGCATGATCTGATGAATCACTGAATGTTGATGAAATGAGGAAGAAAGAAGGGGCGTGGGCAAATATCCGGCGAGTTTGTATATGCGTTCAGAAATACGTTAGAACCAGAGCAACAGAGTGAAATAGGGGGAGACAGTAAGATAAAGAAGAGAAAATAGAGGGAGAGAGAGAGAGAGAGAGAGAGAGAAAGAGAGAGAGAGGGGGGAGAGAGGGGGAGAGACAGAGAGAGAGAGAGAGGGAGAGATGGGGGACTGATTCAGAGAGTGAAATCGAAATTGTCAAACTAAATACAGAACTAACTTCCATACACCTATGTCGAAAGAAGATGATCAATTGTAATGCATACCCATTGTGGCATGAAAACTTAGTCTAAATGTATACATGTTGTATATATGCAAAAGATTAATGCAACCAATGGTATAACCAGCCTATGCACCGGGCACTTCAAATTGAAATAGGCCTAGTTATTATATTAAGTTATCATCAATTTTTCACTTATGATAAAGCAACTAAAAATATAATAAGACGAATTTGGTATGTTTGATTTTGAATGGTGAATAAACTTGTGGTTCACTTACAATAAATTTAAATGGAAATTAACGTTAAAAAAAGGGTTTCTTTTTAAAATCATTTTTAGATCTTTATTTAATACATTTTTTTTTGCATTACATATACTACATATTGGCATTCTAATTTACTTATTTACGTGCTTTTCCCCACATTACATATTTCCTTTTATTTCGCATTGCGCAAGATTCAAGTAACAAGATATTTGAGGATATGTTTACTAAAAATCGTTTGCCTTCAAAACCTCACTTCGAGAAGAGCATACAATTACTGTTATTCAGGCATCGAATCTTCCATTAGTGGCCCTTTTTTTTTCATTTTTCGTTCCCTTTTTTTCTTGTCTCATGGTAATTTGTATGTGGAAGTGTTGTCTAACTAATATGTTACTAGGTAGTGACTCTGACATTGAAAACATATGGGGAAGTTTTCCTCGTGTTTTTATTAAAAAAAGGGGGGAATGGAAGATGCCGGTTGAAGATAGGGGGCATTTCTTTAATACAGGGGCGAGTCGTGATAATCTATTAAATTGCGATGAACTGTGTTGGAGTCGTTTTGCTCGACTATCTTGTATTTGATTGATGAGGGATTGGGTGGTGATGGGGGAACAATTGGGGCATTCGTTTTAATCGAGAGACCAAGATGTAAGAATTTTTTCTTCACCTTTCGCGTTCTATCAGCATGATCAGAACCGCTGATCACTACCACCCCATACCCCCTCCCCCTCTCTCTCTCTCTCTCTCTCTCTCTCTCTCTTCCTTTCTCTCTCTCTCTCTCTCCCCCCCCCCTCTCCTCTCTCTCTCTCTCTCTCTCTCTCTGTCTATCCATATATCTATATCCCTCACAGGGGGGGGGGGGTTCTAGTAGAATACATGAATAGACGAAGACATTATTTTACAAAATGTTCGCCCCTAGGGTTTTTCGAGTAATTATTTGATTTGATTTTGAAAATGTCATTGATATCCATCAAAATATGCTCATCCAGTATTTATATATAAATTGATTGATTGTTTTTTAATTTGTATGTTAATTTAATGATTTGTATTATTGTTGTTTTTGTGTCATTATTATTTTGTTGTTGTAGGTGGGGTTAGGGAGCATGGGTATTATTTTCTACATGTGCCTGGCAGTATTTTGTGTGTGTGTGGGGTTGGGGGCTTGAGCCCCCAACTTCTTTAAAACTGCTACTGAGTACTCGTGTTTTCCGTCTTTCTTTCTCTCCCTTCTCTCTCTCTCTCTGTCCCTTCTCTCTTCCTCTCTATCTCTCTCTCCCTCTCTCTCTCTCTCTCCCGCTCGGTCTAATCTGGCTCCTTTGACGTGTTTATCTTCGCCGTTAATCGCCTTTATCTTTCTACTCTCGGGTTCTCTAGTTTTATCCATCGCACAAACACTTACTTCTATCTTTTCGCTAATCTTTTCTCTCTTCTTATACAGTATAGACGGATAATTTGATTCCTTTTGATGGATTTCAAAGCTCTTTACTTTATTTTGTATATGAAATACAATGTGTCATGGCATACATAGTCTAATAAGTTACACAACTGTCCTATAATATAAGGAAACTGTATAAAAAACACAGGTTAAAACAAATAATACTATCCACTTAGTGGATACGTTATATTGTCAAACTGACATAGTTTTAGTGTGACATGAAGGTTAGAAATAATAGATAATAATCGACATCATATTATCACCCAAAAGTGCTAAAACGCACATACCACTTGGACATATAGATATCAAATACAATATGCTAGTAATACACACAGAGAATTCAGAACCGAAAAGAGTCCCTGATTTCTACACTCGCATGTAAAAATTACTATTTTGATAGACATTTTACAAAGTTACATGCACCCAACTATAGTCGTAAAAAGAAATTGCTTAGCATCAAGACACTGTTTAATTCAGCAAATGTTATTAATGACTATATGGATTCTTTAAACATTTGATGTGAATACAAATCTCTTCAATGTCTTGAGCTTTACAATAATCCCATGAATACCTTAGCGGTTTGAATAACAATAAGTTACATATAAATAAGTAATACAAAATATAAAACATGTTTAAATACAACGAATAAATTGGGAGCACAACAATAACATTAAAGCTACAAGCCCTCTTCTTTGGTCTACATAATCAAAGAAAGTCGAAGTTGGTTGTATGTATATAATAAAAAATATTTACTTTCGATAAATAAGATAGAAGATGATGAGTTGACATTTCTATTGCAACAGGAATACATATCAATACCGGAGTAATACAGAAAACATGAACGATGTCGGGTTTCTTCTTTGGTTAATGCAGTCGATAAATTATGATGTTTATTATGCTACTCGTTGTCTCATGCATCCACATGCTACCGGTACTTTGACAGTCTCCTCCTCGTATCGGTACAGACCATCCACACACTGGGTTTTTCTCAGGACCTTCATGTTATGAAAGATGGGTTGACATCGTAGGTTAGGATCAGCTTCGTGAGAGTAAGGATCCAGACACGCTGAACATTGACACTGTGCCATGCTGATCGACATCGGGATACGGTCGGGGTCGAAACACTCAACATAGGTCCAAGGGCACATGCCATCCTTGTTGGAGTTGACTGGTTCAGAGGCACTTGGCTTGACACCGGTCGGGCAGCTCTGGGGGCTGGAGACGCCATCGTATGGGCAGCTTGATGTCTCTATTCTACCCATATCAGCATCTGAAACGTTGAAGCTCTGGACGGCAAAGGCATCTTGATTGGGATAGAAAAGATGACCGTTCCTCTCTCGTGATTCGTAGTCGGCTTGGTTCATGGGAAGGCAATACTGCGATGATGACCGTACCGGCGAAGATGTGACAGCGTGAACGAGGACGATGATCATCAAGATCGCACTATTGTAGACCTAAAAGATTGAAATAAAATGGTGGAAAGTTACGGTGTGTATCATGAAAACGGACTTCAACGATCGCGTGAACGAGATCAATGACTATCAACATCGCGTCATGAAACAAAAGAATATTACTTCAATGCATAGAATTTCATCAGTTAAATAACCATTCAGAATGTGTTTGTATCCTCGAACCACTGTTTACAAACAGATTTATATTTGATGGTTTATTTTTAGTATAAGTACATTATTGTAATATGTAAACAGTTTTAGGCCTCATGAACAAAGATATTGTTCACAAAATTAATGTAATAACTGAATAAATGAATAAATAAATATACGAACCTCCATTATTATCTAAACGCCGAGATTTCGTTGTAAACCTATTTGAATCGTCTTTTGGCAACTTCAAAATGTTCTCTCAGTTGTTTCTGTTCTATGCTTCTCTAAGGCTCGAGTTGAATGGGAATGATCATCCAGTGCTAAAATTCGAACTTATATACTCTATTTGGACCTATTTTCCCTTCCGTTTATGAGCATCCTTATTTGCCCAAGTATCATTTTGTCCCGCGGAAAATGTGTGGCAAATTTCGGAACGGTTTCCCGAATTTAACGGAACTATACTTCCCCGTAAGACGGTTGATGAGCGGGTTTGCTAATTTTGTCTTCTTACCGCTTCTCTAGGGTTGCAGTGTATAATAATAATAATAATATTTAATTTGTATATAGCGCTTTATAATACAAATGTCTCTAAGCGCTTTACAAATATACTATGAGATGAATAATTTTACAGTTTTTGGTGGCCCACGGGGAATTTTTCCATACTAACACTAATAAAACAAAAAGGTGTGAAGATGTTAATGCTAGCCATAATATTTTGACAGCCTCCTTGAAACAAATTAAAATACGTTTTTCTTCATAAGTCGATTCTTTATTGTTTTTAAGAGTTGTTTAATGTAAATTTCATATATTTTAGATTATATGATAGTATTTTTCTGTGCCAACACAAGGATAAATGATTTGCAAAAAATGTTTTAATCATTTCAGTACTTTTAACATGAACTGTGAATTTCTGAAGATCCTACCCCGTAACAGCTTCATTTCCTTTTGATATCTCTTATTTCTCTTTTCTTATCGTAAGATATTGGTTGCGAAACTTGAGGGTATGATATGATTTTAGTATCTGGACCTTAGTCTTACTTTTTTCTTTGTTCTTCTTTTGTTTCCTTTTTGTGTTTCTTTCATTGTTTCTTTCTTTTCTTTTCCCGCATTATATTTTTGGTTTCTTACCTTCAATGTGTTTTACTGCACACTATCCCCCCTCTCCCCCCCCCCCCCCCCCCCCTCTGTAGATTCGCCACTGGTGACATAATGCCATCAACCCTTATTGAGATGAACTATTCATATAATTTACAAAAAAGTACCGAAAGAACCTATCAGGTAATTTGTAATATAGTCATTACTAGTATTTGTTATGTAATGTGCTGATAATTCATAAGCTGGATCAGGCATCGTAAATGAATCAAAATGTATAAAATCTCCCCTTTTACCTTTCCATCAAAACTATGACGTCAAATAGGATTCGACAACTACTTCTAAAAAGACCGGCTGTAGTGAACTTTGGAACAACAAACAATCGGCAGTTTCTTATCAAAACTCGATTAAGTCTCGTTTTAATGTAAATATGATCACATCCCTAAACGGGTAATAAACGACGGTCCGATATCTCTGATACAGGACCAGGTTAATGAAATGTTAGATTTGTTGTGTTTTTACTTCCAAATAAGAATTCCCCTATGCTAATCTATTAATAGCTCAGATTTTTGCTTCAGAAGAAAAGAAAGAAATGCTTTAAGTCTCACAAAGAGGGTTCTTCATGATCCTTTTCTTCAGTTTCTGCAGCTCCTTCAGAATTCACATTTCTTCTTCTTTTTCTTCGTAATCCTATAATTCTCGCTTTCTTTCTTTTCTTCTGTCGTTCTTTCCCTCCTTATTTCTGTCTTTCCTGACATCCCTCTTTCTTTCTTTCTTTCTGAGATGTTCAAAATTAATATTCCATTTCAAAGTGGGTACCGTTTTATAACAGAATATCCAGTGAAAATGTACTGATTATTTTAACAGTTTATTCCCCATTCTCAAAATACATGTATAATTTTCAACTTCGGGACAAAGTTTGATAACCATTTCTTAAAATATTTGACTTGCTATAAATACTCTGTAGTTTAGACGACAACAAAATATCAAAATTTGTTAACAAATATAATATTGCCATTTGTTAGATTCCTGCCAGGATTAATTATTATTTATATACCACTCCTCCATATCGCCCTCCCGTGTTTTACCAAATCTCTTAAGCAGAAATGTCTTGTGTTTATGACATTCAAAGGCCCTATCAGGTATTTGCAAGACCTCGATCCACTAAAAGTTGCAAAAATATTCCCGATATATAAAAAGGATGATTACTCTAAAGTTTCAAACTACCGACCAATTCCTTTACTACCAAGCATTTCAAAGATATAAGAGAAAATAGTATATAAACGATTATATTCTTTCTTACATATCAATAACTTATTAATTCCTAATCAATATGGATTTAGAAAAAATCTCTCCACTGATTATGCTATTCTACAATTACTTGACGAAAATAACTGATTCCCTTTCTAAAAATTAACACACTGTAGGTGTTTTGGGGGACTTATCAAAGGCATTCGCCATGGACCATCGTATATTAATACGTAAATTAAAAGCATATGGAGTTAGAGGGATTGTACTTTCTTTGTTGGAATACTATTTGCGTAATAAACATCAATATGTTCTTTTTAAATCTACAACATCTAATATTTCCACCGTAGAATGCGGAGTACCACAAGGCTCTATCTTAGATCCCCTACTGTTCTTATTATATATGAATGATATTGTTAATGCATCACCACTCCTAAGATACGTTTTGTTTGCAGACGATACCAACGTATTTTTTTCACATAAAGACTTAAGCATTCTTAATGCAACCCTCAATTTAGAATTAAATAAATTATCATCTTGGTTCAAATCCAATAAACTCTCTTTAAATAATAATAAGACTAATTGTAATTATTTCAGAGACATACACTCTAAACATGTACTTTATTATGATTTTTTTTTTTGTAGATGACATGCACACAATTGAAATAGAAATTACAAAATTCTTAGGTGTAATGATTGATTCGATTCTAACTTGAAATAGTCATATAAACAACATTCACATCCTAGTCTCGAGAGGCATTTTATATAAATTAAAATATTATCTATCACAAAAGTCACTATCTATGCTTTACAATTCCTTCATTTTGTCATACATATCTTATTGTAACACAGTGTGGGGATAACAGTAGTAAGATGAAAATTATGTCAATTTATCGTCTCCAATAGAAAGCACTCCGTTTTTGTACAAAGGCATTCACATTATTTAGCCCATACTGATCCAATATTTTGTAAACTAAAAACATTAAAAATCGCTGATATTCAGATTTCAAACTGCAATCTTTATGTATAAATTTTGGATAAATAATATACCTTTGGCATTTCGAAATATTTTTGTTTACAATAGTGTTATACATTTACCCAAAATCTTTATGGCCTATAAATCGATACTAAAGACACCATTGTCCAGATAATTGGAATGCTTTACCTGACAATATAAAACACTCTGCATCTCTTTATTCATTTAAAGCCTCGATGAAAAAATATTTAATATCTAAATATTCACAAACATTACAAGGGTCTGAGAGATTTTTATTGTTTGTTTATGTACATTATTTTTGGATGAACAGTTTATTAACAATACGAATCTAACACTAAATTCAACTGCAAACACACACTTGCACTAACTTGCATTTTTTTTCTTTACTTTCTTTCCACTTTTTATTGAGATACTTTCTGAACAAAATCTTTATACGTGACACTCTATTCTCCTATACATACTCTTAAAGGTGAAATTCAAAGAAGATCACAAATATTTCAACTAATGCACCACTAGAAACTGGTAAGCTAACAGATGGCCATCGTACAAGTTTTAGGTCAACTACATATTGGGTGATTTATAAAAATACAAATACAACCTACTCCATAGCAGCTGGGATATACGAGAGATTCGCCGGAAAAATAACGATGTTTTAATGACGTCACTATATGGACCGACACTGCCCAAGCAGACGACATCCCATAGAGAATTAACATAATTGCAAAGCTATTATTTCTCAGATTATAATGAGTTTAGTGTGTGTAAATGTAATGGCATGTCAAACCATTCAAAAGGGGATATGACCTGATTCTGATAACTAAAATCTTTTACTTGTAAATACACAGGATAGGGGTTAATTAACAATCAAAGAAACCAGACTTTCAAATTGAAAAACCCCCGGAATGATATTAAGGACGGCATTTGTTCCCTCTTGAAACGCCGAACATACCCCGGTGTGTGCAGCTGAATATACAATGGCGTCTTATTTTGTTTACAAGCGACAGATTCCTTTATTTTCGTATCGCTGCATTTTTCATCAAAATAAAACCATGCGCGGGGTTTAGAGTGAGACAATAGATTATACATTTAGCCTGACGGTAGTGAAGTAAGAGAAAGAACTCGAGAGAAGATGAAAACACAGGCACTGAAAATGTGTGAAATGTCATGGGACATCGTCTGCTTGAGCAAGTCATGACCATACTATGATCTCACACATCTCAGCAGCGTTCAGAGAGCTCTTCAGGTGCTATGCCGGGGCTGTATTTAAGCGTTTTGTAATTTATAATAATCATTGCTTCGAATGTTTCCAAGCATTGAATTTTGATAAGCTTGTCGAATCAAAGTTTCAACTTTGCAATAATGAAAATAAATTTAGTTTTTAAAATCAATGAATATCTACTTTAAAGCAGCGTCATGTACTCCCTCCCCCCCCCCCCCCCCCATCCCCCTTCCCGGCTGCTATCGACTCAAGCATTCTTGCTTATGATAGTTGGCCTCTGCATTAACCTCCATACTTTCAAGCTTTCAATTATATATATATATATATATATAAAAGTGCGAGAATTCTCAACTCTGACATGACAACGGATGTTCCAGAGTATGTAGGCGTGAAGAAAATGATCCAGGAACGCGAGACGTAGCTGTACTTTACAATTTTATTACGAGCTTTCGGCTTTTGAGGCCTTCTTCCGGTTCTGAAGTGCAAACACAAGCCGAAAACTCGTAATAAAATTGTAAAGTACAGCTACCTCTCACGTTCCAAGACCATTTTCTTCACGCCTATATATATATATGTATCTTTATGTGTGTGTATTTAAGTTGTCACTATTTATGTAAATCAATTATAGTATATACTATCATTGTTATTTGAATGTTTTATATTTGATTTATCAATAAATGCAGAAACATGTGGTAAAAGAATATATATATCTGTATTAGCTTTTGTATGTATTCATTTAGTATTGCAGTTGTTGTTGTTTTTCCTTGTGGGGGGGTTTTAGGGAACGTGTTTTATTTTCTACTTGTGTCTGGCAGGTATTTAAGGAAGGGTTGAACACTCAACTCCTTTAGAACTGCTCCTGAGTACTCCCGTTTTCTCTCCTTTGTGTCTCCTCTTTTCTCTTTTTCTTTCCCTCTCTCTCTCTCTCTCTCTCGCTCTCTCTCTCTCTATCTCTTTCTCTTTTTTTCTCTCTCCTTCTCTGTCTCTCTCTCTCCCGCTCGGTCTAACTTGTTTCTTTTAACGTGTATATCTTCGTTGTTTTACGATATCGGCTTTATCTTTCTACTCTTTTGACTTTTATTTTATGCATTGCATAAACAATTCTATCTTTTTTTAATCTTTTCTCTTTTCTTACATAGACAGATATTTCGATTCCTGTTGATGGCTTTCAAAGCTCTTTGGTTTATTCTTCATATAAAATACATTGAGACATGGCATCAATAATATCATGAAATGCATAATAATCCTGAAATATAAGGACATTTTAAACACAGGTTAAACAAATTATACATGTTGTCCACTCAGTGGATACCGTAAATTGTCAAACTTGACATTGTTTTAGTGTGACACAAAGGTTAGAGATAATAGATAATAATCGACATAATATTATCACCCAAAAGTGCTAAAACGCACATACCACTTGGAAATATAGATATTAAATATAATATGCCCTAGTAATACACATATTTGAAATAAAATAACTTCACACAAAACTTAGAACTAAAAAATAATCGCTGATTTTTACACTTGCAGGTAAAACTTGCTATATTTCATAGACGTTTTACAAAGTTACACATACCCACCTGCACTGTTAGAAAAAAAATTAAACAAGTTGTTTAAAATTTTAAACAACCCCGAGTTAACCGGTGAATCGCTCAACTGTTGTTTAAAAATTAAACAAATTAAGGTTGTTTACATTTTGAACACTTAGTTGTTTGAAAATTAGGAAACCTTTTAAACAACAGTTGTTTAGTAATAAAATTGCACAACTCGGTTGTTTAAAGCAAGTTGTGTAAATGTTAAACAATAATGTTTAAATTATTAAGCAACTGTTGTTTATTCAATATTACTGCACAACTGGGTTGTTTAAAAGGAGTTGCTTAAATTTTAAACAGAACTGTTTAATGGTTATTATCTGGTTGTTTGAATTTGTGAAATGACCTACTGGAACCACTCCTGCAATAATCACAACGATTTATACACTGTAACATGCAGAGCTTGTTGCCAATTTACTTCAACATTTGTTCATCATATTCATGGCAGTGACAGACAACATTATTATTTGTCTCTATAACTCCACCTAAACCCCATCGGCGAAGCCGAGAAGAACCAAGTCGTCGCCTTGCCCTTGTTCCGCCATTTTCGTCTGCACTGCACTGCACTAGCACTTGCACTGCACACTAGCACTGCATGCTTGCATGCATGTATTATGTACGTACTTTGTGCATATCGCATGTGTGTGGGCAAATTGCAATAGCGTATCGAGAAAATATCAACGACGCCCCCGGGACTTTTTAAACAACTCTGTTTAATTAAATATTTTTGTCTTTTAATACATAGTTGTTTAAGTCAATCGAGCACTGATTTTTCGATTTTGAACAACGTTGTTTACTTTTTTAAACAACATTCTTTTAAACAGTGATATTTTAAACACCGTTCTAACAGTGTATACATTAGTCAAAAACAGTTGTTTTTCCACAATCAAGACAATGCTAATTTAGCACATTTTACGAATGACTGTATGGATTCTTTAAATATTTGATGTGAATACATATCTATTCTAATAAGCTTTACAATAATTTCATGAATACCGTAACTGTTTGTGTAACAATAAGTTATATATAAAAAAAGTAATACAAAATATAAAACATGTTTGAATACATTGAATACAATTGTGAGCACAGCGATAATATTAAAGTTTACAAGCCCTCTTCTTATGATAAGTAATATAAATATTTACTTATGATAAATAAGATAACGTCGCCATTCCTATTAAACAGGAATTCATATCGATACAAGAGGAATAAAATAGAACATAGAGTATGTCAGGTTTCTTCTTTGGTTGAAGCTGTGGATAAATTAAATGTTTATTATGCTACTCGTTGCCTCATGCATCCACATGCTACCGGTACTCTAACAGTCTCCTCCTCGTATCGGTACAGTCCATCCACACACTGGGTTTTTCTCAGGACCTTCATGTTATGAAAGATGGGTTGACATCGTAGGTTAGGATCAGCTTGATGAGAGTAAGGATCCAGACACGCTGAACATTGACACTGTGCCATGCTGATCGACATCGGGATACGGTCGGGGTCGAAACACTCAACATAGGTCCAAGGGCACATGCCATCCTGGTTGGAGTTGACTGGTTCAGAGGCACTTGGCTTGACACCGGCCGGGCAGCTCTGGGGGCTGGAGACGCCATCGTATGGGCAGCTTGATGTCTCTATCCTACCCATATCAGCATCTGAAACGTTGAAGCTCTGGACGGCAAAGGCATCTTGTTTGGGATATAAAAGATGACCGTTCCTTTCTCTTGATTCGTAGTCGGCTTGGTTCATTGGAAGGCAATACTGTGATGATGACCGTACCGGCGAAGATGTGACAGCGTGAACGAGGACGATGATTATCAAGAACGCTCTATTGTAGACCTGAAAGATTGAAATAAAATGGTGGAAAGTTACGGTGTGTATCATGAAAACGGACTTTAACGATCGCGTGAACGAGATCAATGACTACCAACATCGCGTCATGAAACAAAAGATTATTACTTCAATGGATAGAATTTAATCAGTTAAATAACCATTCAGAATGTGTTTGTATCCTCTAACCACTGTTTACAAACAGATTTATATTTGATGGTTTATTTTTAGTATAAGTACATTATTGTAATATGTAAACAGTTTTAGGCTTCATGAACAAAGATATTGTTCACAAAATTAATGTAATAACTGAATAAATGAATAAATAAATATACGAACCTCCATTATTATCTAAACGCCGAGATTTCGTTGTAAACCTATTTGAATCGTCTTTTGGCAACTTCAAAATATTCTCTCTCAGTTGTTTCTGCTCTATGCTTCTCTAAGGCTCGAGTCGAATGGAAATGATCATCCAGTGCTAAAATTCGAACTTATATACTCTATTTGGACCTATTTTCCCTTACGTTTGTGAGCATCCTTATTTGCCCAAGTATCATTTTGTCCAGCGGAAAATGTGTGGCAAATTTTGGAACGGTTTCCCGAATTTAACGGAACTATACTTCCCCATAAGACGGTTGATGAGCGGGTTTGCTAATTTTGTCGTCTTACCGCTTCTTTAGGGTTGCAGTGTATAATAATAATAATAATATTATTTAATTTGTATATAGCGCTTCATACAAATGTCTCTAAGCGCTTTACAAATATACTATGAGATGAATAATTTTACAGTTTTTGGTGGCCCACGGGGAATTTTTCCATACTAACACTAATAAAACAAAAAGGTGTTAAGATGTTAATGCTAGCCATAATATTTTTACAGTCTCCTTGAAACAAATTAAAATACGTTTTTCTTAAGTCGATTCTTTATTGTTTTTAAGAATTGTTTAATGTAAATTTCATATATATTAAATTATATGATAGTATTTTCTGTGCCAACACAAGGATAAATGATTTGCAAAAAATGTTTTTAATCATTTCAGTACTTTTAACATGAACTGTGAATTTCTGAAGATCCTACCCCGTAACAGCTTCATTTCCTTTTAATATCTCTTATTTCTCTTTTCTTATCGTAAGATATTGTTTGCGAAACTTGAGGGTATGATATGATTTATGTTTTACTGCACACTATCCCTCCCACCCCTCCCCCCCCCCCCCTCTCATATGGCTCCGTTTAGTCTCATTTCACAACGCCCCCTATCGTCAGAGCATGGTCAGAATCAGCAGCCTAACATGTTAGCCTATGGACGTTTTTTTTTTAAATCGTTAAAAATTCATTTTTAGTTTAAACGAAAATCACATCCACCCCGACGTACGTTATCACTAGTTCTTTCATTTGAGCCCTCATGTCTCATTGACTTTTGAAAGTTCACCCAACGTAATTTTTCAAAATAGGTTGCAAGCTCGTCATTGCCTATAATACACATGTGAAACAAGTCTAACTTTGGACTCAGTTTACCAAGCGATTTGAAGATTATAGGTCGAGCACACGAAACATAAAAAGCATGAATTATCATAGATCACTTCTGCCTATTTCATTATGTCCATTTCATCCAACCCCCCACCGTAATTTTTCCATTTAGTAAAAGCAAACATTTTGCCGAGTTTAGCAAAAACATGAATATTCATGAACGGTCAGACAATACAGCCTTTTAGTACGTAACGTATAGTGAATGGGAATGAGCGATGATCCGTTCAGGAGGTAGAGGTCAGTGGTTTGTGCTGGCAATGTTCACGCGAGCGAAAATGAGACAATCGGAGCAATATGGTAGATTCGCCCTTATTGAGATGAACTATTCATATAATTTACAGAAGAGTACCGAAAGAACCTATCAGGTAATTTGTAATAGAGTCATTACTAGTATTTGTTATGTAATGTGCTGATAATTCATAAGCTGGATCAGGAATCGTAAATGAATCAAAATGTATAAAATCTCCCCTCTTACCTTTCCATCAAAACTATGACGTCAAATAGGATTCGACAACTACTTCTAAAATGACCGGCTGTAGTGAACTTTGGAACAACAAACAATAGGCAGTTTCTTATCAAAACTCGATTAAGTATCGTTTTAATCTAAAAATGATCACATCCCTAAACAGGTAATAAACGACGGACCGATGTTCTGATGTAGGACAAAGTTAACAAAATGTTGGATGTTTTGTGTTTATATTTAAAGTTTAACTTACCACCGGGAATTTCCCTATGGCAAGCTATTAATAGCTGAGATTATTTAGATTATTTAGAAGAAGAAACAAAGAAGAAAACAAACGCTTTTAGTCTCAAGAAGAGGGTTCTTCATAAGAAAATTCTTCATGTTCCACAACTTCTTTAGAATTCATATTTTTTCTTCTTTTCTTCGTCATCCTATTTCTCTCTTTATCTCTTTCTTTTATTCCTTCTTTCTTGATTTCCTTCTTTATTCTTTCTTTCTTTCTTAAGATGTTCGAAATCAGCCATTTGATAGTGTTTACCGTTTTATAACAGAATATTTAGTGAAAATGTAGTGATTATTTTTACAGTTTGGTCCCCATTCTCAAAATACATTAATTATGTTCAACTACAGGACAATTGAAACCCTCATTTTGGCGGTGTATATAACACGGCCAATGGCAAAAATTCAAATTTGAAGGAAAAAAACGAGTACAATTTCGGTAACATATTTTGCAACCATACTTTTAGGACAATTTCCATTTATTCCATTGATGTTTGACAACAATTTGCCCTTTTACGAGCTTAGATATTTTTTTTCTGCAAATCCCTGCAATTTCCTTTAATGTATTTTAAATCATCTTTAGTCAGTTCACCAAAAAATGCATTGAAAAAATACCCAGTTCGTCCGCCCGAAGAACGGAAATGTTTATTATCGAGAAAAAAGGGGCAATAAAATAGCCATCTACAGAGATTCATGATAGGGTATAACACCCCCGCTCGGCCCCTCGCCTATTGTACAAAGAAAATAGATTTTGCGGAGATAGAGATTACATTGATGTCATTCGTGGAATTATTTTAATGTTTTAGCTGAATGCTATTTCCCTATTCAATACAGGAAAAAAATATGGCCCTTTGATTCCCTCATTATTTTATCTATATTGGGCGTGTTACATGACTTGTATGAGCATCCTTAATTATAAAGAGGTATAGATATTACGGTGGCGTTAAGTCCCCGAAATAATTTGCGGGTATTCTTTTTTTAATCAACTATCGGTAATGACTCCCAATACGATTCGTTTGTTCTCGACATCTCCCAGCATATATCTATGACGTTTAACTCATCCTGACAAAATGATTAACTTCGTTAGGATACGATCTTCGGAACCATTCAGATTCAAGTAGGTCCTTCCTATAACCCAGTTATGACCCTAATGTAAGCAAATAGAGATAACAAAAAGCTGCACGTGTCATTAGGAACAGGTAAGTATGGCACAGGTAGATTTCCTGAGGTGCATATTTAACACTGGCTTTAGATCATGTGGTTTACCACATAGTCGTAAATATTGAACACAGAGAGACACATATTTACCACAATGTGGTATGACATTTACTGAGCTATGTGTAAACTCTTTGATCACAGTATTGTCACAGTGTGGGGTTCAAATCATGTGGTTTACCACATAGTCGTAAATATTGAACACAGAGAAACACATATTTGCCACAGTGTGGTATGACATGTACTGAGCTATGTGTAAACTCTTTGCTCACAGTATTGTCACAGTGTGGAGTTGGGTTAACCACATATTCGGTCATATTTAACACAGAGTGACACATATTTATCACAGTGTGGTATGTATTTAACTATGTGCAAACTTTGTGTTTACAGTATTGTCACAGTGTGGGGTTCAAATCATGTGGTTGACCGTATAGTCGTACATATTTAACACATAGTGACACATACTTATCACAGTGTGGTATGTATTTAACTATGTGCAAACTCTGTGTTTACAGTATTGTCACAGTGTGGGGTTCAAATCATGTGGTAGACCATATAGTCGTACATATTTAACACAGAGTGACACATATTTACCACAGTTATGTATGCATTTAACTAAGTGCAAACTCTGTGATCACAGTATCGCCACAGTGTGGGGTTTCAGATCATGTGGTCTTCCACATAGTCGTACATATATAACACTGTGTGCCACATACTTACCACAATGTGATATAAATCACTATGTGTTAACTCTGTGTTCACAGTATATTGTCAGTGTGAGATTTTACGTTCATGTGGTTTACCACAAAGTAATATCCACATAGTATGTAAGCTTATTTCCAGTTGAACCAGTTGATACCTGACTGTTGGCATATGTCCAGTTGCACCAGCTTATATTAAACTGGTTTGTAGGCATATTTCCAGTTGCACCAGTTGAAAACTGGCCCGTGGGCATATTTCCAGTTGAATAATGAATATGGGTTGCGTGCAAATCTATGTTTTATTCAATTTATCTTAATTTAAAGCATTTTTTTGTATTACTGATGATTTAGTTATATACAATTCATTTCGAAAGTACTACAAAATATTAATTGTCAATTATTAGGACATTTTACTACTTTGTATGAATTACATTTAATTAAACATGAATTAGGGAAATATTAACTATGAAATAAAATATATTCAATTAAATACAAGTATATGAGAATGTATGACCCATATTAAAACAAAAAAGTCTTTTTAACTTTTCCTTTTCATTAGAAATTGCCGACGAACCAGTGATACTGTGTTCATTGTTGCCATTGGCAAAATTTATTAGTATAATTGCTACTTATAGCGTGAATTACTAATTAATTTCATCATCTGAAGGGTGTGGTAGACTATGTGGTGAATGCCTAAGTATAAGACTATGTCTATATGCCACAGTGTGGTAGCCAATGTGGTAATTATGTGTTTGGTCCCAAAGCGTGCTACCACAAGTGGGCCAAATGTGATTTTGGGACGAGTGGTAAACGCTGTGGTGTAATATGTGGTGCGTACCACAATGTGATAAGGCCGTGGTATACCTCAATGTGGTCGAATATGTGGTTGATTCCACAGTGTTGGCCACATGTTATTTTGAGACATGTGGTAATGCTGTGGTGCGTACCACACTGTGGTATCCAGTGTGGTAGACTATGTAGTTCACACCACATAGTACACCACAGATTACTACATGTCCCAAAGTCGCATGTGGCCCACATGTGGTAGCACGCTGTGTAGCACTATGTGAAAACACTGTGATTGTTCCATTAGGGAATTGCCACACTCGACCCAGGTGAGGTAAATGCATCCTGGTAGGATTATTCCTTGAAATGCAATGTGCCCTGACTACGGCTGCCGGAGCTTAAGCTAGGGTAATAATTTCCGAAGCTATTTGGAAGCTCATAGAGACGTTATATAATGTGATATGCGCTATACAAGAACCGAATATTATTATTAATATTATATTATTTGCAAGCCTTCAAATACTAAGTTTAAAGCAGGATGAGATTATGAAAGTACATGAATGGAATAATCAGATCCAAAGACCCTGTCGTTTTTTCTCTTAGGGTAAACAAATGAAGCCCTCATTTTCCGCACAACCAACGGAGGTGAATAATAAAATATGCGCATCCATTGTGTATATAAATATGAATTGATTAAATTATATTTTAATGTGTGTGTATATATATATTCACTTGCATTGTTGTTATTATTTTTTCGTTTTGTTTCTAGGAGGGGGGTATAGAGAGCATGTATGTTATTTTCTACATATGACTTGCATTTTTTTTTTTTTGCGGGGGGGGAGGTTAAACCCCCAATTCCTTTGGAACTGCTCCCAAGTACTCGTGTTTAATCTATTTCTTAGTCTCCTGTTTATCTCTCTCTCTCTCTCTCTCTCTCTTTCTCTCTATCTATCTCTCGGTGTAATTTGGCTCTTTTGACCCATGGAAGATGGGTTGACATCGTAGGTTAGGATCAGCTTCGTGAGAGTAAGGATCCAGACAAGCTGAACATTGACACTGTGCCATGCTGATCGACATCGGGATACGGTCGGGGTCGAAACACTCAACGTAGGTCCAAGGGCACATGCCATCCTGGTTGGAGTTGACTGGTTCAGAGGCACTTGGTTTGACACCAGCCGGGCAGCTCTGGGGGCTGGAGAGGCCATCGTATGGGCAGCTTGATGTCTCTTTCCTACCCATATCAGCATCTGAAACGTTGAAGCTCTGGACGGCAAAGGCACCTTGCTTTGGATAGAAAAGATGACCGTTCCTCTCTCGTGATACGTAGTCGGCTTGGTTCATGGGAAGGCAATACTGCGATGATGACTTTACCGGCGAAGATGTAACAGCGTGAACGAGGACGATGATCATCAAAATTGCAATATTGTAGACCTAAAAGAATTAAATGAATATGGTTGAGAGTTACGGTGTGTACCGTGAAAACCGACTTCAACAACAAATGACCACGTGACATCGTGCACGAGAACAGTGACTATGAAAGTCGCGTCATGAAAATGATTAGAATTTACTTTTGCATAAAAATAAGTATTACTTCTGAATCAATGGATAGAATTTGATGAGTTAAATAACCATTTAGAATTATGTTCTCGTCCTCTTAACACTCTTTACAACCATATTTGTTAGTGTTTAGTTTACCCTGAGTATGAGTACTTTATGGTAACAATATCAATGTAATAACTGAATAAATGAATAAATAATTATACGAACCTCCATTTTTATCTAAACGTCAAGATTTCGTTGTAAACCTAATAATTGAATCGTCTTTTGGCAACCTCAAAATGCTCTCTTTTTGTTATTTTTGCTCTTTGCTCAGCTCCTCCAAGGCTCGAGTCGAATGGGATTGATCAGCCAGTGTTAGAATTGGACCTTAAAAAATCTATATGGACCTATTTTCCCTTCCGTTTATGAGCATCCTTATTTGCCAAAGAATCGTTTTGTTCCGCGGAAAATGTGTGGCGATTTCAGAACAGTTTCCCGAATTTAACGGAACTACACTTCCCCATAAGACGTTTGGTGAGTGGGTTCGCTAATTTTGTCGTCTTACCGCTTCTAAAGTGTTGCAGTGTATGACATAAATAATGTCAAAGTTTTGGTGGTCAGGGGGAAGTTTCCATCCGAACAGTAATACAAAAAAGCTGTGAAGATGTTCATGCTAGCCCCAATATATCTCCTCTTGAAAATTAAACAAAATAAATTACGTCTTTCTTAAGTCAACTCTTTGAAGTTTCTATACAAGAATACCTTTATCATTATTGTTTTTAAATTGTTTTGATGTAAATGCTAGTTATATTGGATTATAATAGTATTTTATGTGCTGACACAAGGATAGGTGATTCAAATCCGCTCTGTACTACAGAGTGAGTCAGAAAAAATGAATATTTAATCATGGGTTTCATGATTTGTCTTGATAGAGTTATCCTTCCAGTACATTTAGGTACCATTTTCATTTGAATCTCTGCATGCATGACTGAACATCAGACAATATTTACAAGACTGCCAGATCTCACTTGCGCCAAGTTACTGGGTGAGGTATAAAACAGTGCATTGAACAAAGACAGTCAGACAAACACACACACACACACACGCTAACGTAAACTGTGCGTTTCCGAATATCCTACCCCATCACAGCCTCCTTCCGATCTAATATATTCTTTTTCTCTATTCTTATCCTGAGATATCATTTTTCTAAAGTAAAAAATAATGAAAACATAATTTTCCATGGCGTAGCGTAGATTCATAAATCATCGCGTAGATGTTATTATTTTTTTCTTTTCTTTTTTTGAGCAGGGTAAAAATTAATTTGTGTAGGAGATAATTGTGAGAACAGGTTGCAATCAAATGAGGGTGGGATATATTTTGTTTACAATTCCGACCCTACTCTTACTTTTTTGTCATTTCATTTCATTTATTCAACCAGTATAAAAACAATTTACAATGAAAATACAATATACAATATATAATATAATGGTTAGGACCCCTAAGAAGCAGAAATCTGCTTGTAATCGGGGCCCTGCAAACAAACAATAACAAGATAATGCACATAAATTAACAATAAAAAGTAAAGGACTTAAATGATACAAGTACGCACCCGTACATCAACACACACACACGTTCATAAAGAAGGTTACAGAGAAAGAATAGAAGGAAGCGAAAAATAGGGCAGAAAGAGATAAAAGTAGAAAAAAGATGGGAAAGAGAAGTACCTAACTCAACCATGGATTGAAAAAAAGTTTTTTATACATTGATTTAAATCTGGTAATTGTAGAATTGGATCTTAGGTCATGATTCAAGGAATTCCACTCCCGTACCCCAACAAATGATATAGAATTATACAGTGAAGTTGAACGACAGAGTGGGTGATGTAAATTTAGACGTTGACGAGTGGGGTAATTGTGAATAGAAGAATTTGTTTGGAACATATTATTAAAAACAGATGGTAACAGGTTTTTATGAAATTTTAACATAAATATACATGTATTAAGTTTGATCAAATCATATACAGGAATAATTTTCAGTTTAATAGATAATGGTAAACTTGGAGACATATAATGACTATTTGTTATCAACCGAGCTGCACGTTTCTGTAACATATAAATCTTGAACAGTTTTGTTTTCTAAGTATTACCCCAAATGATATTGCAATAATTTAAGTGGGGAAGAAGAGTTGCATTGTAAATATTCATTAATATGTTCCTTGGGAGAAAATTCTTTAGTCTAGATAAGACAGCAATACTTCTAGAAATTTTAGAACAAACATAATCAATATGATATTTCCAATCTAGAGTTTCTTCAATATTTGTACCTAAACAAATAACACTTAGTTCTCGTGCAATACTTACATTCGCTATTCTAACAGGATTGGTAACATTTGGAACTTTCTTTTTCTTTGTATGAAAAATTACACATTTAGTTTTTTCATAATTCAAAAATAATTTATTACATTTAAACCAATCATTCAATTGTATTAACTCTTCATTTAAAATAGAAACTAAGCGTGCTACATTAGAATGAGAATAATATACAACCGTATCATCAGCAAATAATGAAAACATAAGTAATTTTGATGAACTGATTATATCATTAATATATATGATAAATAAAATGCGTCCGAGAACCGATTTTTGTTCTCTTTTCTTTGTATTTCTTTTTTTGCATCCGTCTTTTCTCTTCCCCAAACAATGTGTTTCTTTATTTCGTTATTTAGTGTTCTTTCCCCCTGTAGTTACGAAACCGGTGGATGGATAGGTAAATAATGACATCTAACCTTATTGAGAAAAACTCTACACATACTTTACAGAAAACTACCGAAAGATCGTATTGGGTAATTTGTAATAGCAGACAAAGTTACTAGTATTTGTTATATAATTTGCAAATAATGATATGACCTGTGTTATTATTCATTAGCCAGATCAGGCATCCTAACTGAATCAAAATATATAAGGTCTCCCCTCTCACATTCCCATAAAGAACTATAAAGTCAATTAAGATTTGACAACTACTTCAAAAATGACCGGCTTCATGAACTTTGGAACAACTAACAATAGGCAGTTTCTTATCAAAACTCATTTAAGTCTCGTTTTAATCTAAAAATGATCACATCCCTAAACAGGTAATAAAAGACGGTCCGATGTCTCTGATATAGGACTAAGTTTATGAAATGTTGGATTTTTTGTGATTCTAATTCAAGTTTAACTTCCTATCGGGAATTTCCCTATGTTAATCTATTAATAGCTCAGAATATTAATTTAGAAGAAATGAAGAAAACAAATAAGGAACAATTGCTTTATAGTCTCACAAAGAGGGTTTTTCATTTACCTTTTCTCCAGGTTCTGCAGCTCCTTCAGAATTCACTATTCTTCTTTTTCTATTTCGTCACCCTAATTCTCTCTTTCTTTCTTTCTTTCTTTCCTTCCTTCTTTCTGTCTTTCCTAATTTCCGTCTTTCCTAATTCCGTCTTTCTTTCTTTCTTTCTTAATTGTGAATATGTCATGTATGTCCTATCTGTGACATTTAAACGTCAGTAGAATCCTAATACTTAATACTATATATGTCCCTTCTGCGGCCAACATCAAATTCTGTAGAACTTTGCAGGAATTATAAATATGTCATGTATGTCCTACCTGTGACATTTAAACGTCAGCAGAATCCTAATACTAAAATTATGCAAGGAAACCCCGTTTACTTGCTAGACTGCACTGTCAGACACTATTGAGTGACTGTCTGGCTTTTTTTATCTTCGTTTGTAATAACATACATAACATGAATTTTAAAGGGTACATGACCATTTGCCTACATCAATAACCTTCTTCTTTTAATGGCCAAATTAAACTGATTGAATCTTTGCGCAGCATAAAACGAACGACCATTCGGTACAATGGTCTGAAAATCAGACTATTACTTACTGGCTCTATAGCTCTTAAGACGATTCGACAACTAATAGTCGTTATTTTCCCACTGAAAGACATTTTCGAGCCCCCTTTTTAGGAAAGTTCTAAATTAGTATCATCTTTCAAATGCCGTTGGAATTTAACCTTTTCATTTGTTGGCCTGCAAATGGGACTTGTACCTTTAAGATGTTCGAAATTAATATTCCATGTTTAAGTGGGTACCGTTTTGTAACGGAATATCCAGTGAAAATGTACTGATTATTTCAACAGTTTATTCCCGATTCTCAAAATACATTATTATTTTAAACTACGGGACACAGTTTGATAACTGATAACACCGTTTCTTAAAATATTTGACTTGCTAATTCTGTAGTTCAGACGACAAAACAATGTCATTTTTTAAACAAATAAAATATTGCCATTTGTTAGATTTCTGCCAGGATTAATTATTATTTATATATTTATCCTCCATATCAACTCCCTTGTCGCCCTCTTTACCAAATCTCTTAAGCAGAAATGTCTTCTTTTTTTAACCGAGGTTTAAAGCCCCTATCAGAGATCTGCAAGCCCTCAAAAACTAATCTCAAAGCAAGATGAGTTTATGAAAGGACATGTTCGTGCAAAAAATCATATCCACAGACCCTGTGGTTTTTTTTCCGTGGGTGAAAAAAAATAAAAGGCCTTTGTTTATGCATAGCCATTGAAGGTAGATAATGAAATATGCACATCCAGTATAATGTTTATAAATTGATTGATTGATATTTGCATTTATTCTTTTATTTATTCAATTGTTTTGTTGTTGTTGCGTTTGTTTCCCTTTGGGGGGTAGTGAGTATGTGTAATACATGAGTCTGGCAGTTTTTTTAAACCCCAACTGCTCCTGAGTACTCGTGTTTTCTCTCTTTCCTTTTCTCCTCTTTCTCTCTCTCTCTCTCTCTCTCTCTCTCTCTCTATTTCTCTATCTCTCTCTGTCTCTATCTCTCTATGTCTCTTTCTCTATCTCTCTCTCCCGCTCGGTCTAATTTGGCTTTTTTAACGTGTATATCTTCGCCATTTTACGCTATCGATTTCAACTTTTCTACTCTCGGCTTCTGTAGTTTTATCCATCGCACAATCACTCACTTCTATATTTTCTCTAATCCTTTCTCACTATAAATCCTATAAAGACAGAAAATTCGATTCCTTTTGATGGCTTTCAAATCTCCTTGCTTTATTTGTTAAATAAAATACAATGGGTCATGGCACCAATAGTATAAGAAGTTACATAACTGTCCCATAATATAAAGAAACTGTATAACACAGGTTAAACATATTATACATGTTGTCCACTCAGTGGATACGGTACATTGTCAAACTTGACATGGTTTTAGTGTGACACATAGGTTAGAAATAATAGATAATAATCGACACAATATTACCCAAAAGTGCTAAAACGCACATACCACTTGGACATATATATATATGAATTATAATATGCTGGTAATACACATATTTGAAATGAATAACTTAACCAGAATTTGATAACAAACAAAAATCGATGATTTCTACACTTGCAGGTAGAACTTGCTATATTTTGATAGATGTTTAACAAAGTTACATACACCCGACATTAGATTTGAATACAAATTTATTCAATGTCTTGAGCTTTAGAATAATTTCATGAATACCGTAACGGTTTGTATAACAATAAGTTAAATATAAATAAGTTATAAAGAATATAAAACATGTTCAAATACAATGAATACAATTGGGAGCACAGCAATAATATTAACGTTAGTAATACTAGCCCTCTTCTTTGGTCTAGAAGTCAAAAAAGTCGAAGTTGGTTGTATAGTATATAACAAAAAAGTAAACAATTTCGATAAATAAGATAGAAGATGATAAGTTGACATTTCTATAAAAACAGAACTACAGATCAATACCGAAGTAATACAATAGAATATAAGAGATGTCGGGTTTCTTCTTCCGTTAATGTTGTCGATAAATTACGATGTTTAATATGCTACACGTTGTCTCATGCATCCACATGCTACCGGTACATTGACAGTCTCCTCCTCGTATCGGTACAGACCATCCACACACTGGTTTTTTCTCAGGACCTTCATGTTATGAAAGATGGGTTGACATCGTAGGTTAGGATCAGCTTGGTGAGAGTAAGGATCCAGACACGCTGAACATTGACACTGTGCGATGCTGATCGACATCGGGATACGGTCGGGGTCGAAACACTCAACATAGGTCCAAGGGCACATGCCATCCTGGTTGGAGTTGACTGGTTCAGAGGCACTTGGCTTGACACCGGCCGGGCAGTTCTGGGGACTGGAGAAACCATCGTATGGGCAGCTTGATGTCTCTTTTCTACCCATATCAGCATCTGAAACGTTGAAGCTCTGAACGGCAAAGGCATCTTGATTGGGATAGAAAAGATGACCGTTCCTCTCTCGTGATTCGTAGTCGGCTTTGTTCATGGGAAGGCAATACTGTGATGATGACTTTACCGGCGAAGATGTGACAGCGTGAACGACGACGACGATCATCAAAATTGCAATATTGTAGACCTAAAAGAATTAAATGAATATGGTTGAGAGTCACGGTGTGTACCATGAAAACCGACTTCAACAACAAATGACCACGTGACAGCGTGCACGAGAACAGTGACTATGAAAGTCGCGTCATGAAAATGATTAGAATTTAACTTTTGCATAAAAAGGAGTATTACTTCTGAATCAATGGATAGAATTTGATGAGTTAAATAACCATTTAGAAATATGTTCTCATCCTCTAAACACTCTTTACAACCATATTTGTTAGTGTTTAGTTTATCTTGAGTATGAGTACCTCATGGTAACAATATCAATGTAGTAACTGAATAAATTAATAAATATTTATACGAACCTCCATTTTTATCTAAACGTCAAGATTTCGTTGTAAACCTAATAATTGAATCGTCTTTTGGCAACCTCAAAATGCTCTCTTTTTGTAATTTCTGCTCTTTGCTCAGCTCCTCCAAGGCTCGAGTCGAATCGGAATGATCAGCCAATGCTAGGATTTGACCTTAAATACTCTATTTGGAGTTATTTTCCCTTCCGTTTATGAGCATCCTTATTTGCCAAAGTATCGTTTTGTTCCGCGGAAAATGTGTGGCGATTTCGGAACAGTTTCCCGAATTTAACGGAACTACATTTCCCCATAAGACGTTTGGTGAGCGGGTTCCTAATTTTGTCATCTCACTGCTTCTAAAGTGTTGCAGCGTAAGACATAAATAATGTCAAAGTGTTGGTGGCCCACGGGGAATTTTCCATACTAACACTTATACAAAAAGGTGTTAAGATGTTCAGGCTTGCACCAATTTCTTGATAATTTCCTTTAAACAAATCAAACAATTTAAATTACGTCTTTCTTAAGTTAATTATTTTATTTTCCATAGGAGAAAACCTATGTCATTATTGTTTTTAAAAATTGTTTAATGTAAATTCTAGATATATTGGATTATGATAGTATTTTCTGTGCCGACACAAGGATAAATGAGATTTAAATAAATGGTTAGTCCACTGTGTAGTTTAACGGTAAAGACCAGTATTGGAAACGACCAAATTTCCAAAAATGAAATGGAAGCTTTTTATTACCAATCATGTAAAAGAATATGTTTTGACTAATACATGATGATAACAATTTTGCCTGGAAACTGCCTACTAATTGATATATTTGGTAAATTAGTTTATCTATTGGACTGTGAGAGATAAACGCACGTGTCGCGCACGTGTGCGTAGTCACATATACATCTTTATGTGTACAGTGCTTGTAACTTTTCGAAGACTGAGCCGAATTTCTTATCATTTTGATGATTCCAGAACCTTGCAGTACACACCAATACTTATATGCTAGATGATCAACCTTTTCTGATCGATTCCACAACTTTTCTTTCACAATGCAATCGCATGACCATAACTGGTCTTAATCTTTAACATGTACTGTGCATTTCTGAGGATCACAGCTTCCTTCCCATCTGATATTTTCTTTTTCTCTTTTCTTATCATAAGATATGGATACAATTAATGAGGATTTGGTTTGATTTTTGTTTCTAGACCCTAGTCTTCCTTTTTTCTGGTTTTCTCTTTCTTTCTTTTTTTGTTGGCCTTTTTAGATTTTTTGTTTTTTTGCATTTTTGTTTTCTTTAATCCCACATTAGTTCCCTCTTTTTTTACTTTTTTCAATTTCTTATTTCAAAGTTTCAAAAGATCCTATCAGGTAATTTGTTATAGCATTCATTACTAGTATTTGTTATATAATGTGTTAATAATTTATAAGCTGGATCAGGCATCGTGAATGAATCAAAATGTATAAAATCTCCCCTCTTACATTTCCATCAAAAACTATGACGTCAAATAGGATTCGACAACTACTTCTAAAATGACCGGCTTTAGTGAACTTTGGAACAACTAACAATAGGCAGTTTGTTATCAAAAGTCGATTAAGTCTCGTCTGAATCTAAAAATGGTCACATCCTTAAACAGGTACTAAACGACGGACCGATATAGGACAAAGTTAACAAAATGTTGGATGTTTTGTGTTTCTATTTAAAGTTTAACTTACCACCGGGAATTTCCCTATGGCAAGCTATTAATAGCTCAGATTATTTAGATTATTTAGAAGAAGAAAAAAAAGAAGAAAACAAACGCTTTTAGTCTCACGAAGAGGGTTCTTCATAAGAAAATGATTCATGTTCCTCAACTTCTTTAGAATTCATATTTTTTCTTCTTTTTCTTCGTCATCCTATTTCTCTCTTTATCTCTTTCTTTCATTCCTTCTTTCTTGATTTCCTTCTTTATTCTTTCTTTCTTTCTTAAGATGCTTAAAATTAGTATTCCATTGATTTGATAGTGTTTACCGTTTTATAACAGAATATTTAGTGAAAATGTAGTGATTATTTTTACAGTTTGGTCCCCATTCTCAAAATACATGTATTATTTTCAACTACGGGACAATTGAAACCCTCATTTTGGAGATGAATATAACATTGCCAGTGGCAAAATTCAAAGTTGAAAAGAAAAACGAGTACAATGTTGGTAACATATTTTGAAACCATACTTCTAGGACAGTTTCCATTTATGATGTTTGACAACAATTTGCCCTTTTACAAGCTTAGAGATTTTCTTTTTGCAATTCCCTGCAATGTCCTTAATTGTATTTTAAATCACCTTTAGTCAGTTCACCAACAAAAGCATTGATAAAATACCCAGTTCGTCCGCCCGAAGAATAGAATTGTTTATTATCGAGAAAAAAAAATGGCAAGAAAATAGCGGAGATTCATGAGAGGGTTTAACACCCCAGCTCGACCCCCTCACCTATTATACAAAGAAAATGGAATTTACGGAGATAGAGATTAAATTAATGTCATTCGTGGAAATATTTTAATATTTTAGGTGAATGCTATTTCCCTTTTCAATACAAATAACAAATATGGCCTATATTGGGCGTGTTACATGACTTGTATGAGCATCCTAACTTCTAAAAAGGAATAGATATTTTGTGGCGTTAAGTACCCTAAATATTTTTTGGGTATTTTTTTTTAATCAACGAACGGTAATGACTCCCATTACGATTCGTTAGTTCTCGACATCTCCCAGCATATATCTATGACGTTAAACTCATCCTGACAACGATGATTTACTTTGTTAGGATACGATCTTCGGAACCATTCAGTTTCAAGTAGGTCCTTCCTATAACCCAGTTATGACCCTAATGTAAACAAATAAAGATAAGAAAAAGCTGCACGTGTCATTAGGAACAGGTAAATATGGCAAAGGTAGATTCCCTGAGGTGCAGATTTAATACTGGCTTTAGATCATGTGGTTTACCACATAGTCGTAAATATTGAACACAGAGAGACACATATTTACCACAGTGTGGTATGACATGTACTGAGCTATATGTAAACTCTTTGATCACAGTATTGTCACAGTGTGGGGTTCAAATCATGTGGTTTACCATATAGTCGTACATATTTAACTCATAGCCTGCCATGAGGCTGCATGCACGCTATTGTTATAGCAAACTACTGCTCCTCTGCTTCTTGCATGTCTGCACGCAGATGTAATAGCAGTTATTGTTCATGCCCATTGGACTGTGCCTAGTGTTTCGCACGCGCTATTGACAGTACCATCGCGTTAATCCAATTATCTCGTTATAAATTTGGCACTCGGGGGAATTTGTGGCCTGGCACAATAGGGATTAGCCCTGTGGCAGGATAAGAGTTAACACAGAATGACACATATTTACCACAGTGTGGTATGTATTTCACTATGTGAAAACTCTGTGCTCACAGTATTGTCACAGTGCGGGGTTGGGTTAACCACATTTTCGGTCATATTTAACACAGAGTGACACATAATGTATCACAGTGTGGTATGTATTTAACTATATGCAAACTCTGTGTTTACAGTATTGTCACAGTGTGGGGTTCAAATCATGTGATTTACCATATAGTCGTACATATTTAACACAGAGTGACACATACCACAGTGTGGTATGTATTTCACTATGTGAAAACTCTGTGCTCACAGTATTGTCACAGTGCGGGGTTGGGTTAACCACATTTTCGGTCATATTTAACACAGAGTGACACATATTTATCACAGTGTGGTATGTATTTAACTATATGCAAACTCTCTGTTTACAGTATTGTCACAGTGTGGGGTTCAAATCATGTGATTTACCATATAGTCGTACATATTTAACACAGAGTGACACATACAACAGTGTGGTATGTATTTAACTATGTGCAAACTCTGTGATCACAGTATCGTCACAGTGTGGGGTTTCAGATCATGTGGTCTTCCACATAGTCGTACATATTAAACACTGTGTGCCACATACTTACCACAATGCGATATAAATCACTATGTGTAAACTCTGTGTTCACAGTTTATTGTCAGTGTGAAATGTTTAGATCATGTGGTTCACAACAAAGTAATATCCACATAGCATGTAGGCTTATTTCCGGTTGAACCAGTTGATACCTGACTGTTGGCATATATTCAGTTGCACCAGTTGAAAATTGGTCCGTGGGCATATTTCCAGTTGAATAATAAATATGGGTTGCGTGCAGATTTATGTTATATACAATTTATCTGAATTTAAAGCATATATTTTTAATTAATGATGATAACGATGTGGTGTACTATGTGGTGCGTACCACGGTGTGGTAAGGCCGTGGTATACCTTAATGTGGTCGAATATGTGATTGATTCCACAGTGTTGGCCACATGTGATTTTGAGACATGTGGTAATGCTGTGGGTACTATGTGGTGCGTACCACACTGTGGTACCCAGTGTGGTAGACTTTGTAGTAGACACCACATAGTACACCACAGCGTTACCACATGTCCCAAAGTCGCATGTGGCCCACATGTGGTAGCACGCTGTGTCCCACTATGTGGTAACACTGTGATTGTTCCATAAGGGAATTGCCACACTCGACCCAGGTGAGGTAAATGCATCCTGGTAGGATTATTCCTTGAAATGCAATGTGCGCTGACTACGGCTGCCGGAGCTAAAGCTAGGGTAATATTTTCCGAAGCTATTTGGAACCACATAGAGACGTTACATAATGTGATATGCGCTTTACAAGAACCGAATATTATTATTAATATTATATTATTTGCAAGCCCTCAAATACTAATCTCAAAGCAGGATGAGTTTATGAAAGTACATGAATGGAATAATCAGATCCAAAAACCCTGTCATTTTTTCTCTTTGGGTAAAAAAAATGAAGTCCTCATTTTCTGCACAACCAACGGGGGGTGAATAATAAAATATGCGCATCCATTGTGTATATAAATATGAATTGATTAAATTATATTCTAATTTGTGTGTATATTTTTCACTTGCATTGTTGTTAGTATTTTTCGTTTTGTTTCTCGGAGGGGGGTATAAAGAGCATGTGTGTTATTTTCTACATATGACTGGCATTGTGGGGTGTTTTTTTTTGGGGGGGGGCATAAACCTCCAATTCCTTTAGAGCCAACTGCTCCCAAGTACTCGTGTTTAATCTCTTTCTTCGTCTCCTGTTTATCTCTCTCTCTCTCTCTATCTCTCTCTCGGTTTAATTTGGCTCTTTTGACGTGTATATCTTCACCGTTGCACTCTGTCGATTGTTATACTCTCGGATTCTCTTATTTTATCCATTGCTCAAACATTCACTTCTATCTTTTTCTAATCCTTTCTCTTTTCTTACATAGACAGATATTTCGATTCCTGTTGATGGTTTTCAAAGCTCTTTTGTTTATTCTTCATATAAAATACATTGAGTGATGGCATCAATAATATCAAGAGTTACATAGTTATCCTGAAATAAAAGGAAACTGTATAACACAGGTTAAAAAAATAATATACATGTTGTCCACTCAGTGGATACGGTAAATTGTCAAACTTGACATGGTTTTAGTGTGACACAAAGGTTAGAGATAATAGATAATAATCGACATATATTATCACCCAAAAGTGCTAAAACGCACATACCACTTGGAAATATAGATATTAAATATAATATGCCCTAGTAATACACATATTTGAAATGAAATAACTTCACACAGAACTTAGAACTAAAAAATATTCGCTGATTTTTACACTTGCAGGTAAAACTTGGTATATTCATAGACGTTTTGCAAACTTACACATACCTACATTTGTCAAAAACAATTGTTTTTCCACAATCAAGACAATGTCTAATTTAGCACATTTTACGAATGACTGTATGGATTCTTTAACATTTGATGTGAATACATATCTATTCAATGTCTTGAGCTTTACAATAATTTCATGAATACGGTAACGGTTTGTAACAATAAGTTACATATAAATAAGTAATAAAAAATATAAAACATGTGTAAATACATTGAATACAATTGTGAGCACACCGATAATATTAAAGTTTACAAGCTCTCTTCTTATGATACGTAATATAAATATTTACTTATGATAAATAAGATAACGTTGCCATTCCTATTAAACAGGAATACATATCGATATAAGAGGAATACAATAGAACATAGAGTATGTCGGGTTTCTTCTTTGGTTGAAGCTGTGGATAAATTACGATGTTTATTATGCTACTCGTTGCCTCATGCATCCACACGCTACCGGAACTATAACAGTCTCCTCCTCGTATCGGTACAGACCATCCACACACTGGGTTTTTCTCAGGACCTTCATGTTATGGAAGATGGGTTGACATCGAAGGTTAGGATCAGCTTGGTGAGAGTAAGGATCTAGACACGCTGAACATTGACACTGTGCCATGCTGATCGACATCGGGATACGGTCGGGGTCGAAACACTCAACATAGGTCCAAGGGCACATGCCATCCTGGTTGGAGTTGACTGGTTCAGAGGCACTGGGCTTGACACCGGCTGGGCAGTTCTGGGGACTGGAGAAACCATCGTATGGGCAGCTTGACGTGTCTTTTCTACCCATATCAGCATCTGAAACGTTGAAGCTCTGAATGGCAAAGGCATCTTCATTTGGATAGAAAAGATGACCGTTCCTCTCTCGTGATACGTAGTCGGCTTGGTTCATGGGAAGGCAATACTGTGATGATGACTTTACCGGCGAAGATGTGACAGCGTGAACGACGACGATGATCATCAAAATTGCAATATTGTAGACCTAAAAGAATTAAATTGATATGGTTGAGAGTTACGATGTGTAACATGAAAACCGACTTCAACTACAAATGACCACGTGACAGCGTGCACGAGAACAGTGACTATGAAGTCGCGTCATGAAAATGATTATAATTTACTTTTGCATAACAAAAGAGTATTACTTCTGAATCAATGGATAGAATTTGATGAGTTAAATAACCATTAAGAATCATGTTCTCATCCTCTTAACACTCTTTACAACCATATTTGTTAGTGTTTAGTTTATCTTGAGTATGAGTACTTCATGGAAACAATATCAATGTAATAACTGAATAAATGAATAAATAATTATACGAACCTCCATTTTTATCTAAACGTCAAGATTTCGTTGTAAACCTAATACTTGAATCGTCTTTTGGCAACCTCAAAATGCTCTCTTTTTGTAATTTCTGCTCTTTGCTCAGCTCCTCCAAGGCTCGAGTCGAATGGGAATGATCAGCCAGTGCTAGAATTGGA
The DNA here is from genome assembly GCA_035222895.1 of Strongylocentrotus droebachiensis. Classification (NCBI taxonomy): domain Eukaryota; kingdom Metazoa; phylum Echinodermata; class Echinoidea; order Camarodonta; family Strongylocentrotidae; genus Strongylocentrotus; species Strongylocentrotus droebachiensis. The sequence continues at coordinate 98,299 of JAVYIG010007257.1, forward strand.
CCTTAAATACTCTATTTGGAGCTGTTTTCCCTTCCGTTTATGAGCACCCTTATTTGCCCAAGTACATTTTGTCCCGCGGAAAATGTGTGGCAAATTTCGGAACGGTTTCCCGAATTTAACGGAACTATACTTCCCCGTAAGACGGTTGGTGAGCGGGTTCGCTAATTTTATCATCTTACCGTTTCTCAAGGGTTGCAGTGTATTAAAACATTGATAATTTCAACGTTTTGGTAAACCACCGGGAATTCTCCATCCTAACACTAATCTAAGAAAAGGAGTTAGAATGGTCATTCTTTCGAAAATTAAACAAATTAAATCACGTCTTTTATTTTTCCATCCGAGACAACCTTTGCCATTATTGTTTTTAAATTGTTTTAATATAAATGCTAGATATATTGGATTATTACAGTATTTTCTGTGCAGACACGGGGATAATTGAGATTCAAAGAATGTTAAGTCCACTTTGTACTAGTATTAACGTGAACTTTGCATTTCTGAAGATTCCCACCCCATCACAGCTTCCTTCCCTTCTAAAATCTTCTTTTTTCTATCTTATTCTAATATATCGTTTTTCTAAAGTAAAAATTAATAAAAACGTAGTTGATAGTGGTAAGGCATGGATTTAGACGTTCATTGTGTACGCACATTCATGCTGTTACTTTTTTTCTTTTTTAAGGGGGAACAATCTTTGTAGGAACTAATTGTGAGAAAAGGTTGCAATCAAATGAGGGTATGATATAATTTTGTTTACAATTCCGACCCTCCTCATCCTTTTTTCTTTTTCTCTTTTCTTTGTATTTCTTTCTATGCATCTTTCTTTCCTTTTCCCCAATTGTGTTTATTTCTGTCTTATCTTACTTATTGTTGTTGTTTTCTATTTTGTGATGGTACCCCCCCCCCCCCCCCCCCCCCACCTCCAACCCTACCGCCTTCAGCTACGCAACTGGTGGATGGATAGGTAAATAATGACATCAACCCTTATTGAGATAAACTCTACACCTACTTTACACAAAAGTACCGAAAGATCCTATTGGGTAATTTGTAATAGTAGTCATTACTAGTATTTGTTATATGAAGTGTTAATTATTATATGATCCGTGTTTTATTCATAAGCTGGATCAGGCATCCTAAATGAATCAAAATGTATAAAGTCTCCCCTCTCACATTTCCATCAAGAACTATGACGTCAAATAAGATTCGACAACTCATTCTAAATGACCGGCATTAGTGAACTTTGGAACAACTAACAATAGGCAGTTTCTTATCAAAACTCGTAAGTCTCGTTTTAATCTAAAAATGATCACATCCCTAAAGAGGTAATAAACAGCGGTCCGATGTTTCTGATACAGGACCAAGTTAATGAAATGTTGTATTTTGTGTGTACTGTTTCAAGTTTGACTTCCAACCGGGAATTCCCCTATGCTAATCTATTAATAGCTCAGATTTTTGCTTCAGAAGAAAAGAAAAAAATAAATGCTTTAGGTCTCACGAAGAGGGTTCTTCATGAACTTTTTCTTCATGTTCTGCAGCTCCTTCAGAATTAATATTTCTTCTTCTTCTTCGTCATACTATTTCTCTCTTTTTTTTTCTTTCTTTCTTTCTCTCCTTCTTTCTGTCTTTCTTAGTATTTCTCTTATTTTCTTTTTGTCTAAGTTGTTCGAAATTAACATTAAATTTCAAAGTGGGAACCATTTTATGACAGAATGTCCAGTGAAAATGTACTAAAATTTTTGTTCAAATAGGTCCCCATTCCTAAAGCAAAACATGTTATATTTTCAACTGCTGGACAAACTTTGATAACCATTTCTCAAAATATTTAAACTAACATTCTGTAGTTCAGACGACAAAAAGAAAATTATAGTTTGTAACAAATGTAATATTGACATTTGTTAGATTCCTGCCAGGCTTTAATAATTATTATTGATATATTACTCCTCCAAATAGCCCTTAATTCCGTGTCGCCATCTTTATCAAATCACTGAAGCAGAAATGTCTTTTTTTGATGACATTTAAAGACCCTGTCAGGGATTAGCTATGATTTTTTTTACAATTCCGACCCTATTCTTCCTTTTTTCTTTTCTCTTTTCTTTGTATTTCTTCTATTGCATCTTTCTTTCCTTTTCCCCCATTTTTTGTTTCTTTCTTTAATACCTTAATTATTGTTATTTTTTCTATTTGTTTACGGAACACCCCCCTCCCTGAAGCTACGATACTGGTGGATGGAAATATATATATTGACATCGCGCCTTATTGAGCTTAACCCTACATAAACTTTACAGAAAAGTACCGAAAGATCCTGTCGGGTAATTTGTAATAGTAGTCATTACTAGTATTTGTTATAATGTGCTAATGATTATATGACCTGTGTTATATAATTAGCAAATAATGATATGACCTGTGTTTTTATTCATAAGCCAGATCAGGCATCCTAAATGAATCAAAATGTATAAGATCTCCCCTCTCACATTTCCATCAAAAACTATAAAGTCAATTAAAATTTGACAACTACTTCAAAATTACCGGCTTTTAATCGTGAACTTCGGAACAACTAACACTATGCAGTTTCTGATCAAAACTCAAATTAAGTCTCTTTTAATCTAAAAATGCTCACATCCATAAACAGGTAATAAACGACCTTCCGATGTCTCTGATATAGGACCAAGTTCATGAAGTGTTGGATTTTTCGTGTTTCTAATTTAAGTTTAACTTCCCATCGGGAATTTCCCTATGTTAATCTATTAATAACTCAGATTATTGTTTCAGAAGAAAAAGAAAAAAAGAAAGAAAGAAATTACTTTAGTCTCACGAAGAGGGTTCTTCATTCACCTTTTCTATAGGTTCTGCAGCTCTTTCAGAATTAATATTTCTTCGTCTTCGTCTTCGTCATACCATTTCTCTCTTTTTTTTCTTTTTTTCCTTCTTTCTGTCTTTCTTAATCTTTCTCTCATTTTCTTTCTTCCTTAACTTGTTCGAAATTAACATTCAATTTAAAAGTGGGAACCATTTTATAACAGAATATCAAGTGGAAATGTACTGATTTTTTTTCTTCATTTAGGTCCCCATTCTCAAAAAAAAACATGTATTATTTTCAACTGCTGGACACACTTTGATAACGATTTCTTAAAATATCATAATGTTTAACAAATATAATATTGCCATTTGTATGATTCCTGCCAGGATTAATTATTATTCATATATATTACTCCTCTATATCGCCCTCCCGTGTCGCCCTCTTTATCAAATCTTTGAAGCAGAAATGTCTTTTTTTTAATGACATTTAAAGACCATATTAGGGATTTGTTAGCCCTCAAAAACTAATCTAAAAGCATGATGAGTTTATGAAAGGACAAGTATGTGCGAAAAATCAGATCCAATGACCCTGTGGTTTTTGCTCTGTGGGTAAAAAATGAAGGCCCTTTTTTTGTACATGGTCTGCGGAGGTGGATGATGAAATATAAATATATATATATAAATTGATTGATTTATATTTGTATTTTTGTGTTAATTTATTCATTTGCATTGTTGCTTTTTTTCGGAGGGTGGGGGTAGAGAGCATGGCTTTTAGGTATACATGTGCCTGACAGTTTTTTTTGTTGTTGTGGGGGTGGGGGGCTTGAACCCCCAATTCCTTTATAACTAGTCCTAAGTACTCGTGGTTTTATCTCTTTCTCTTTCTCCTCTTTCTCCCTCTCTCTCTCTCTCTCACTCTCTCTCACTCTCTCTTTCTCTCTCTCTCTCTCTCTCTCTCTCCCTGTGTCTCTCTCGGTTTGATTTGGCTCTTTTAACGTGTATATCTTCTTTTACGCTATCGATTGTAACTATCGGGTTCTCCTGTGTTATCCATTGCACAATCACCCACTTCTTTATCTTTTTCTACTATATTCTCTTTTCATATAATTAGACAGATAATTAGATGTATTGTTAAGGCTTTCAAAGCTCTTTGGTTTATTTGTTTAATGAAATACAATAAGTAATGGCGTCAATAGTGTCATGAGTTACATAATAATCCTGAAATATATGGAAACTTTAAACACAGGTTAAACAAATTATATATGTTGTCCACTCAGTGGATACGGTACATTGTCAAACTTGACATGGTTATAGTGTGACGCAAAAGTCAGAATAATAAAAAAATAATCCACATATACTGTTACCCACATGTGCTAAAACGCACATACCACTTGGACATATATATATGAATTATAATACACATATTTGAAATAATATAACTTACGCAAGATTTAGAACCCCAAAGAATCGCTGATTTCTTTTCTTGTATGTAAAGTTTGCTATACAGTATTTAATAGACGGTTTATAAAGTTACATGAACCCTCCTACATTCGTTTTTTTTTTAACTGCTTAGCATCAAGACAATGTCTATTCAGCAAATTTTATTAATGGCTATATGGATTCGTTAAATATTTGATTAAGCCTCATTTTAATCTTAAAATCACATCCCTAACAGGTTTTTTTTTTAAACGACGGAACGATGCTTTCGATATAGGACCAGGATAACAAATTATTTAATGTCTTGAATTTTACAACAAATTCATGAATACCGTAACGGTTTGTATAACAATAAGTTATATATAAATCAGTTATACGAAAAGTAGAGCATAGTTTAAATACGATGAATACAATTGGGAGCACAACAAATAATATTAAAGTAACCAGCCTCTTCTTTGGTCTAAATAGTTAAACAAGTCGAGTACAAGTATGTAATAATAATATTTTCTTATGATAAATAAGATAGAAGATGGTTTTGACATTCCTATCAAACAGGAATACAGATAAATACCGAAGTAATACAATAGAACATAAAAGATGTTGGGTTCTTCTTTCGTTAATTTGTTGATAAAGTACGATGTTTAATATGCTACTCGTTGTCTCATGCATCCACATGCTACCGGTACACTGACAGTCTCCTCCTCGTATCGGTACAGACCATCCACACACTGGGTTTTTCTCAGGACCTTCATGTTATGAAAGATGGGTTGACATCGTAGGTTAGGATCAGCTTCATGAGAGTAAGGATCCAGACACGCTGAACATTGACACTGTGCCATACTGATCGACATCGGGATACGGTCGGGGTCGAAACACTCAACATAGGTCCAAGGGCACATGCCATCCTGGTTGGAGTTGACTGTTCAGAGGCACTTGGCTTGACACCGGCCGGGCAGTTCTGGGACTGGAGAAACATCGTATGGCAGCTTGACGTGTCTTTTCTACCCATATCAGCATCTGAAACGTTGAAGCTCTGGACGGCAAAGGCATCTTGATTGGGATAGAAAAGATGACCGTTCCTCTCTCGTGATTCGTAGTCGGCTTTGTTCATGGGAAGGCAATACTGTGATGATGACTTTACCGGCGAAGATGTGACAGCGTGAACGACGACGACGATCATCAAAATTGCAATATTGTAGACCTAAAAGAATTAAATAAATATGGTTGAGAGTTACGGTGTGTACCATGAAAACCGACTTCAACAACAAATGACCACGTGACAGCCTGCACGAGAACAGTGACTATGAAAGTCGCGTCATGAAAATGATTAGAATTTAACTTTTGCATAAAAAGGAGTATTACTTCTGAATCAATGGATAGAATTTGATGGGTTAAATAATCATTTAGAATTATGTTCTCATCCTCTAAACACTCTTTACAACCATATTTGTTAGTGTTTAGTTTATCTTGAGTATGAGTACTTCATGGAAATAATATCAATGTAATAACTGAATAAATACATGAATAATTATACGAACCTCCATTTTTATCTAAACGTCAAGATTTCGTTGTAAACCTAATAATTGAATCGTCTTTTGGCAACCTCAAAATGCTCTCTTTTTTTTATTTTTGCTCTTTGCTCAGCTCCTCCAAGGCTCGGGTCGAATAGGATTGATCAGCCAGTGTTAGAATTGGACCTTATATACTCTATTTGGACCTATTTCCCTTCCGTTTATGAGCATCCTTATTTGCCAAAGTATCATTTAGTTCCGCGGAAAATGTGTGGCGATTACGGGACAGTTTCCCGAATTTAACGGAACTACACTTCCCCATAAGACGTTTGGTGAGCGGGTTCGCTAATTTTGTCGTCTTACCGCTTCTAAAGTGTTGCAGTGTAAGACACTGTTTTTGTGGACCATGGGGAATTTTCCATACTAACACTAATACAAAAAAGGTGTTAAGATGTTCAGGCTAGCACCAATATCTTTATAATTTCCTTTAAACAAATCAAACATAATAAATTACGTCTTTCTTAAGCTAATTATTTTATTCTCCATAGGAGACAACCTATGCTATTATTGTTTTAAAATTGTTTAATGTAAATTCTAGATATATTGGATTATGATAGTATTTTCTGTGCCGACACAAGGATAAATGAGATTTAAATAAATGGTTAGTCCACTGTGAAGTTTTTAAGGTAAAGACCAGTATTGGAAACGACCAAATTTCCAAAAATGAAATGGAAGCTTTTTATTACCGATCATGTAAAAGAATATGTTTTGACTAATACATGATGATAAACAATTTGCCGGGAAACCGCCCTACTAATTGATATATTTGGTAAAT